>JARYZH020000894.1:0-54645 GCA_030021035.2 Notholithocarpus densiflorus
TTGACTTATTGGAACCAAATATTTTCAGTTTGTCGCATTTTTGAATGCGCAAGCCTTTCAACCACGGGCACTCTAAAGTGTGGTTTCCTGGATAAAAACTTTTGAGTTCAGGCAAATTTTGTAGTTTTAGAGTGGTCAATTGTGGGAATACAAACAAAGTGGTTGTCTCTATTTCTTCTTCTTTTGCTACGATTTCCTCCACCGTTGCACAATCTTTTATCTCTAGCGTCTTAAGTTGCACAAGAGCCTTCACCACAGATGTTGGAAAAACACTTTTTAGACTGGAACAACCCTCAATTTCTATGGTACGTAATTTCCCAAAGGTGATTATTCCTTGAGGATCCATACTCCACACGTGCTTCACTTTTTCAAAGGTTTGGTTGTCAAGCCAATTTGATATGGAGGACTTGGGTGAGGCTAACTTTATTCTAGGGATCAAGATTTGGCGAGATTACAAGAATAAGATGTTAGGCTTATCACAAGCTGGATATATAGATAAGGTTCTAGAACGGTTTAGCATGCAAAACTCCAAAAAAGGATTACTTCCTTTCAGACATGGAGTTCCTCTGTCTGATGACCAAAGGCCTAAGATTCAAGAGGAAGTAGATATAATGAGACAAGTTCCTTATGCTTCAACAGTAGGAAGTCTTATGTATGCCATGCTTTGTACTAGACCAGATATCTGTTATTCAGTTGGCATGGTCAGCCGATATCAATCAGATCCAGGACCAAAACATTGGCAAGCTGTAAAGCATATTCTCAAGTATCTATGAAGAACGAGAGATTATATGCTTGTTTACCGAAGTGAGGATTTAATACCTGTTCGCTATACAGATTCAGACTTTCAATCGAATCTAGATTTCAGAAAGTCCACATCAAGATGTGTATTCACCTTGGGAGGTGGAGCCATAACATGGAGGAGTGTCAAGCAATCTTGTATTGCGGACTCCACCATGGAAGTAGAATATGTGGCTGCTTGTGAAGTAGCAAAAGAAGCTCTATGGCTCAAGAAATTCCTTTCTGACCTTGGTGTAGTAAGAATGGAGCAAGCTCCCATTACTTTGTTTTGCGACAATAGTGGAGCAGTTGCACAATCAAAAGATCCAAGGAATCATAAGAAAGGAAAGCACATTGAGAGGAAGTACCATATCATTCGAGATATCATTGCTCGTGGAGATGTGGTGGTAGCAAAGATTGAAAGTGTAAATAATCTAGCAGATCCGTTTACCAAAACTTTGCCTTAAAGGACTTTCGAGTCGCATTTAGAGGGAATGGGAGTTAGATTAGTGCACAATAGTCTTTAGGGTAAGTGGGAGATTGTTAGGATAAGTTCCCTTAAATCCTATTGTATGATGCTATGCATAATATTAAGTATGACATTATGTGTGACTTAATATTGTGTTTAATAAAATTGTTTTATTATTATCTGAAATAATGGTAACATGAATATTCAGACATTATCATATAGTCCATGAGATGTATAGCATGTGATTTATGTGAAAAGTCACAGAAGATATAAATCACAGGTTCTTTGTAAACTCAGAATTATAGTTCATAGTCGGTGATGAAATTGGGCGTTTCATCTGCGAAGACTATAACATATCAATTACGATGATTTGTCTTGATCATGGAAGTGGAGACTTCTAATTGATATGTTGATATGTTTTAAGAGTTAAGACATATTGAACTGGACCGCTGTGAGATTTATTATTCTCCTAATGACTGTCAAATGAATAATAAATCTCACGACTTGTATTTGCATGAACTCTTAATCCTGAGAGAATAATGGACCTAATCATGAAGTGTAGGTTGCTTTGATATATCAGGAGTGAGATCTAAAGTAATGGTTAAAACCTCAGTATGTTGGGCAGCCACATTTAGTGTTGATAGAACATATATTCTCAAGATGGAATTCATAGTCTCTTAACGGAGATACAAAATATTCCCTTGAGATAAGTTTAATGGGTTTGTTATTCAGGGAGTTAGGCCTAACCACTTTAGTAAGACTAAAGTATATATTTATGAAATTGGATTTCATAAATATATGGTGAATAACATAAAAAGGTTAAATCGGGTACTCAATGATTAAGATGTAGTAATTTACAAAGTGGCAGTCTACATTCATGACTTTGTATTACTAAGAATATTTTATGAAGAGGTTGCATGTACAATAAAGTCTTGGGATATAATTTATAGATAAGACCTAGAGTGCAACTATATTTATATAGTGGTATTAAATATAGTTAATGGTAACTTTGGACTTGTCAAGAGTTGACAGAAAAGCCCAAGGCCCATTGGAGTTAGTGTCTTATTGGTCCCTTTTGGTCCCACTCCAAGCCACATATTAGAGCCCAATTGGAAAGGCGCAAAAGGCTAGCCCAATTAGATAATCAGTTATAAGGAGAGAAACATATAGAATTTTGTAGAGAAACTTTTACATGAAATGGTGTATGTGAGTGTTGGACACTCTTGAACTCTCTCTTGAACATTCCATATAATTAATTGAGAGACCACACATCTTGGGCGTTAGTGGAATTGGAGTGAAGATTAGAAGTATTCCCAAGTGTTTACAATATTTGTTTTGAAATTCACCACACCAAGGTACACTTTCTTGTTCTTGTATTCTGAAATTTATATAGTGCATGTTATCAATTGCGAATGAAGTAGATCCGTTTATTTTAATTTTTCCGCTGCACACTCGTTCTCAACATATTGGGCGGAACAATATTTGTAAGATTTGTGCAACTTGAAACGGTCAGTGTTTCTAGTTTGCCAAAGAAATCTGAAATGAGTTGGTCGGGCCAGATCATATTCATGCTATCCATGCCTTCTATTTCCAATTTCTTCAAGATCGGAAAGACAACCTGCAATTCTCACGTACACATTGAGTCAATAAATGAAACTTAATTAAATTATATTCTAAAGACCACGATTAACAAAAAGGAAACTATTATGAGGAAGAATTAAGAAGGAAGAAGAGTTATAATTCCTTTTCATTTAAGAGGTATTGTGTGGCAATACATAGTATCATTTCTTCAAGCTTTTTCTCAATGGTCATGTACGTACTAAAAGAATTGGTGATGAAATTTAGATTAGGATAATGCTTATAAGGATGAAAATTCAATTTAATTTCATAACCGGATTCTCTCTATATGCATAACAAATAAAACTCAAATTCGATAACAGTATATTCAGAAATTGTTAAATTAATATGCACAATTTTTGGAAAAATGTTTCATTCCAAGCTGTAGTAGAAAATCAAAAGACAATTCTAGTATTAGTATTATACTAAATTTAAACTATTTTTTAGAAAATTTGGAAAGTGTAAAAAGTATATAAAGATGTATCAAAGTCACAATATAATAGATAGATAATCAATTTAAAATACAGAATACATAAACTAATTATATAAGTATGTTCTACCTTAAAAACATTTTATATAAGTACGTTCCATTTGTGTTTTATCTCGATTAGAGAATTTGGTTATTCTTCTGTAAAACTCTTGTTCATTGACCTTTTCTTGTAATAATACTTCTGATCATTTGGTGCAGTTTTCAAAAAGAAAATGTGTCTTGATATCGACAATACATAGTCTAATCTTTTTTATTTATTTTTTAGGTTGTGGAAGACTTATCAACATTTAAAGAGTAAAATTTAAAATTAAATCTTAAATATACCTTCCCGTTGAAAAGTACACGAGAATCGACAACATAAAGGAAGCCCTTTAACTTGAATAACTTCCTTAATTTCAGAAAATGGAGATTTGCGAACATAATGCTGTCGTCACTATTGACCTCAATTTCTTCTTCTCTTTCTATCGCAACTATTGCACTCATTATCTTGCAATCTTCTATATTCATTTCCTGGAGCTGTGAAAAGCATCCAACCATAGATGAGGAGAAGATAAATTCCAACTTACAACAGTTACTCACATTTACCACTCTCAAGTTACAAAAATTCTTCGTTGGAAGTCGTGTGTAGCATATCCGTTCCAAATTATTCACATTCCACAGGGTAATTGACTCCAAACTAGGAAAGACAGGATCAAGAACCCCCATAGACTTGATAATATACTGAATCTCGTCATTGTGTTGGACTGTGAGATGCTTCAAACTTTGAAAACCTTCCAAATCTAATTCGTAAAGGATATTTTTGACACCCTTCATTTTATCTAAAATGAGAGTTTCACATTTCCTAAATAATACTTTATACACATAGTCCGATTGAAAGCTTATATTGAGCTTTAAAATTCGTGAAGTTTCCGAAGTTCCATTCCCGAGCCAAGCACTGCCTATGGCTATTCTATAGCTTTCCAACCTTTCAAAAACCATGGCTTTTGGAAAAATCTTTGCATTCTTAATACATATATGTAACTTGGTCAAGTTAGACAAATGGTCCAACTCTGAGACCATTGCATTAATTTTTTCTGTGCTTTGTACTTCCACCTCCCATTCAACATCATCTGGCAAATATAATTCTTCTAACATCTTCAGATTAGATAACACATTGGGTGGAATAAATTTAAGTCGGAAACATTTTCCCAAATCTAGTAACTGAAGGTGAGTCAGCTGCCCTATCTCTTTTGGTAACCGTTTAGTATCGGACAATGAAAGGCTAAGAGCTTTCAAATTCTTCAGTTCTCCAATTATGATTGCATTCTGTACCTCATCACCGTCTAAACACAATGTTTGGAGGTTTTTAAGGGACGAAAGTGATGAAGGAAGTACTCCACACCAGCTTTCAGATAACTTCAACACTTTGAGATACTTTAACCCTTCAAAAAATGAATCTGGAATACGGAAATCAACTTCTTGGTCGAACAACAAAAGTAACTCAAGCTTTGAACATTCAAACTGATTAGGAAGGTCTAAATCATCATTAATGTAAGGCAACGAAATTGCAACTGTATCTTTACGTTTAGACCGAGTTTGCAATTCATTAACAGTTCTTATAGTAAGCATATGCCTTTCTTCAGCTGCAATATTAATGACAACATCACGAATTACGTCATGCATTTTGACTGTACCCTTACCATAACGATAACCATCCAACAACAAGCTAGAATCTTTGAGTCTTTCAACCAATGTGTGCACCCTACATCTCGCACCCTCTATTGTATCCACGTTATCAAACAAGCCCAAACCCACTCCATATCTCAACAAGTCTTCTACTTCAATATCGTCATCCTCTCCATGTAGACTACAAAGCAACAATAATGACTTTGCTTCATTACTTTCTAAAAACTCATAACTCATCTTTATACTTTTGTACACCTTCTCATTCATTCCCTCGATCTCTCTTGGGCTAGACATCTTCAACTGATTGAGGAAATCTTTCCAAATACGTGGGTTTTTCTGATTTTTTAATGCATTTGCAACTGTTGTAATGGCAATTGGTAATCCAGCACATTCTTCGACAATCTGAAGCATAGTTGGTTTAATTTCAGAGGTTTTAGCTAAATCACCAACTATCTTCTCAAACAAGTTTCTCGCTTCATCGCTTAAGAAAACTTTGACTTCGAACTGCCTTTGGGTATCCATATCATTGCATACTACATTATAAAATCTGGACGTCAACAATGACTTGCACCCCTTATTATCATCTCCAAAGGAAAAAATCCCAAGAGCTTCCAAGTCCAGGCTCTTCCAAATGTCATCCAAAATTATAAGGACCCTATTCTCTTGTTTCAATCGCTTGCGTAGTTGATCTCTTCTTGCTAGTTCACTCTCCTTCTCAAGTTTTAGATCTAATTGCTCCGCAATTTCCCTTTGAATCCTTTTCAAGTCTGGATCATTGGATACAACTAAAAAAAGGTACTTGTCAAACAACTTGCCTTTCTCAGCTTGTTTTAGAACTTCTTTGACTAGCATGGTTTTCCCAACACCTCCCATACCGTGAATTCCAATCCTAGTGATATTAGGATCTTTTAGTGTCTCTAGAACTCCAGTTATTGTTGGCATTCTTGATTCAAAGGCCTCATACCCTTTATTTGATGTCACAGTCTCTACCACTTGTGTAGACTCATGATAGCCAACACGATTGCTATTGATCTGTAATATCTCATCCTTCAAATTCGTCGCTTCCGATGCTGCCTTGTCAGCCCTCTTGCTCACTCGATAACGGGACATCAAATTAGGACACCATCCATTGCAGTAAGTAATCTTTGCTGGTCTATCATCTTCAAGGATTATCCCTGCCACTGCTATTATGTCATCAGATTCGGTAAGCCGTCTCTCAACATCAGCATAAATTTTCATCCCATTCCCTTCAGCAGAATCAACATCACGTTGCACCCTATCTCTGGCCTCACCCAGTTCCTTAACTTGGGTATCGAGATTATCAACGTTACTTTTGTAGTGAATCAGATAGCCCAACTGACGTCCAAGTGCAGCAAGTACGCAATCGAGAATTTTCTCCCCGACTGTGTCTAGAAAATTCATTCTCACAACTGGCGGTTGTCTAGGAAGGGGAAGAAATCAATAACACCTCTCTTCGGGTTTTCTACGTGGATGGTGGACCGTGATGCATTATGAGAATTCTGAAAAAGGGAAAACATATACGGTAAAAATAATAATAAAACAAAACAAAAAACAATTATATATATATCTATATATATATATATAAATATTTTTTGAATCTATAAAATTCGTTTTTTATTTTAGCAATCTTCTGAAGTTTATGAAATGTGGCAGGTTATGGTAAACTATGAAACAATGGATTATTTCCCATAAGAGTGGATCCATCTACTTTATTGATTGGGTGGCGCACTTTTTCGTTTGATAATTTGTTATTTCCACGTTACCCACTTTTACATGTGAATTGTTACTTTTATGGACATCCTCATAGTTGTCAAAATAAGCATCTTTTTTTGAATGGGTATAAGATTTTTATCAAAATAGTATATAATGGAGTAAATCATATGAACATTCTATTAAATTGAAAAACAAAAATTATGCAAACGCATTTTGAAAAAAATTTGCAATAGACGTAGGATAATGAAGTAATGTCCTATTTCACAATTGTTGAGGTGTTATTTCCTTAGAGCATTCACAGTAAAGCATAAAAAAAATTAAAAATAAAAATAAAAATAGTTTTTAGCAACTTAAAACACTACTTTATCTATTTTAATAACCCACTTTATAATATACCCTACAGCAAAGTTTTTATATTAACATTCAATACATTAAAATAATATAAACAATACAATAAAATAATATATTTAACACAATAACCAACAACCACAACCATCAATATATTAAAATACTTTTTTTTAACACTTTACATTAAAATATTATTTTTTGTTTTGAGTTTTGAGCTATTTTAAACTTTAGCTGCTTTGCTGCAGCCACAGTTTTGGAGAATTGATTGCTAAATTGACTTTTTTGTCAATTTAGCAAACTGGGGATGCTCTTATAGGTCAAAATAAAATATCATACTAGAACCAACCATAACTAAAAAAAAAAAAAAAAAGAAATTGTGAAAAAAGAAGTGTTATATCTACAGTATTTTTCACAACAATTTCATAACAAAAGTGTAAATGCGTAAAGCTATATTAGTAGCTTCATTTTTTTTTCTTTTGGTTTATTCAATTTGCACTGCTCACTGGCTTTTTTTTTGGGTAATATCGCCCAGTCAACTCATTTTTTTTTTTATATATATAGTTGTTAGTTAACATAACAAATTGTCACAATATTTTCACAATTGTTGAGATGTTAATTCCTTAAAGGTCAAAATAAAATATCATACTGGAACGAACCATGATTAAAAATAAAGGTATTTTTATACTAACACAACAAATTTCACAATAATTTCACAATTATTGAAGTGTCAATTTCTTATAAGTCGAAATAAAATAATAAAATATGAGACTGACCAACCACAACTGAAAATAAATATTTTGTGAAAATGTTGTCACACTTGTTGTATAAATGTGCAAAAGCAACTATAGTAGCCACAATACTTTTTGATTTATTCAATATGTACTGTTCTTCACTTCATTAGCCCTTTTTTTTTCAATCATCGGTTCGTGCTCTTTTTTTAATATTTATATGAACTGACATATATATTGTTATACTAACACAACAAATTTCACAATACACAATTATTGAGGTGTCAATTTTTTACAGGTTAAAATAAAATAATAAAATATGAAACTATGATCAATTACAACATTTTCACATTAATTTAACTACAAATCATAGGTGGTAAATTACTATTGATAGATAAAAAAGTGATATCAGTCGTTAGTCCATTTTAAAATTAGTAACAACTTACCATTTAGAATTTTTTATAAAAATATTATGGAGATAGCATTTTCATAAAATAAATAATAATATATCAAACTGAAATTTATCACAGCTGAAAATAAAGGTATTGTGAAAATATTATGACATTTTGTTGTGTTCCTGAATTTCTCTTTTGGTTTACTCAAATTTGGTAAACAAAAATTCACTGTTTCACACACAATTTTCTTCTGTTGGTTTTTTTTTTAATCCATAGTTTAAAAATCAATAACAATTTACCACCTATGATTTATTTTGAAAATGTTGTAAATGTAGCATTACCCTAAATAAAATTATAAAATATCATACCAGGGCCCAACACAGCTAAAATAAAGATATTGAGAAAATATCGTGACATTTATTGTATTCCTGAATTTTTTTTATTAGTTTAGCCAATTTATTGAGCCAAAATTTATAGTTTTACAGACAATTTTTTTGGGTTTTTTTAACACATTGTTTAAATTAAAAAAAAAAAAAAACACAGTTTTACCTGCAAAAAAAAAAAAAAAAAAAAAAATTATAGAAAAAAGTACTTTCCTGCCATTATGTTTGGAGTAGTTTCATCCCCCAACTTTAAAGTTGAATAATTTCCTCCTTTATACTTTGTATACAAACATATAGTACCTGCCGTTACTGTCTTAGTTAAATCCTAACAAAATTTTATGATTCCTAGAATATTCCATTATGCAATATCTAAAATGTCTCACTAAATTTTAATATCCCAAAAATTTTCTCAGTATATTTTGAGTTTTATGTGTTAGTCATACTTAATGAGTAAAAATGGTGATCTATCTAGTATTTTATTTGTTACCTATAGAACACTAATTTATTAGAGGTTTAAATCTTTTAGATTTATAATTTTATATAATAGAAACTTCAAAGACATATGTCTTTTGTTATTTTATTCTTTCTTTATTTCTTTTATTTCTTAAAAAGATGGTCATTAAAAATTAAGCGAGCTAAGCATCGTAGTTAAGCTCATAAAATAAAATGATAAAGAAGGAAGTATGAATAACAAAATATTTATTGCAAATGATTGTAGGCATTTAATTTGATGAAGAGTTTCAATTGTAGCATATGTCATCATTTATTTCAAAAATTTAAATATTGTGACAACATTTTATCAAAACTTTAGTTGTTTATTGTTGGAAGATGACGACATTTGTTATCATTCTTAGTAGAATATTTTGTGAGTAGATACTGTCTTTAGTAAATAGGTTCTAAGAAATTATCATACTAAATAGATAGCCACATATTAAATAACTATTCTAATTTTAAATACATGACATGATACTACTTCAAACAAAAATTTCTATATAAACTTTTATCACTCAATGGCAGCATGTGTCTTGCACATGCAACCCTTACTAGTTATCATTAAATATGTCAAATAAAAATATATGTATAAAATCCACGATTTAGTAAATTATCATGTAATAACTAGCCACACATAAAAGTAGATAATTTACATTTCATGTTGGAATTAATCAGAAACAAATATGAACAAATATAAACATAAATGAAATTTTTGTTAAAAAAGATTAGCTTCAATCCCAAAGAAGACTTTTTTTTTTTTTTTTTTTTGAACAATAGAAGAATAACTATGATGGAAACAAAATATGACTGAAAGAAACGACATATAGATGAAACGAATGAGAAAAGCTTTTGTTTATGTAGGTAACACAAAAGGTGTTAAGTGTTGGCCAATTTTGTGACAATGGATGTAATCAAATATCATGATTAGGTGTATTTCATTCCTTATTAAAGTCGGCCACAAACTACCATGAAGATGCTCAAAGAATTTATTTATGGAGATTTCGATCGAGTGAAAGTGTATCTTGTTCGAGCAAAAAAAAAAGGTCTCGCTAAAACAAAAGTGAGTTTCATTCAAAACAAAATATCATTCAACCCGAGACTTCGCTTGTCCACGCTCAATGCTTGCTCAAGCAAGATTGTCAAACGTTGTTTTCTTGTTACTATTTGAACCAAGATTTTTGCTTTGTCTTTTACCCTACATTTTGCACCTATACAAACCATGGTTTGCACGATTTTCCTTCAAGAAAAATGCCTTCAGGCTCTATGCTATTTTGAGAATACCTTGTGCTTAAACTGAAAACCTTATTCTTTGTTTGTCTCGTTCTACAAAAGAAAATTCTGTTAGGTTCATATTTATAGAGTTTTGGCAATATAATGAATAAAATTTAAGTCTTGCCGAGTCTATGGTGTGTATTTTCATGAAGTCCAAGAAGAATACTCAATATCTGTTGACAAAATGGAAGTTTTTAGAATCTCAACACCAAACTCAACACTCCTCAATGAATCGAGACGGGTTCAATAGAAGTCAATCGATAGAGAATCTAGAAATTAGTTTTTGCCATGACATGATTTTAAGTTTCCTAAAAGGTGCCTTTTAGTAACCCTAATTTGAGAGCCCGTATAAAAGCCTATTATGCATGAATTTTCACAAGATTGTAGAGGTAAATACCCTAAGGATTCAGAGATAAAACCCTAGCCTTTGCCTATCTAACCTGTGAGTTCAAAAGTAAATAGAGAATCATCATCCATGGTATTGTTACTATTACAGTACAAATCAAGGTTGAAGTTATAGAGTCATCCCAATGTTACTGCTAGATTAAATTTTCAAGGTAGTCCTTGGAGTCGGGAACGGGAAGTTCTTGGGAAGGAATTCAAAATAGAAGAGTCCAACTGAATTTGAGCTACGTATGGTCACATGAGTAAGTCACTAATAGAGGTAGCAATTTGGAACGTGCGTAGGTTTCAATTGTAAGAATTTCGATTCCATTTGTGAATTTGTTCTTGTGGTTTAGGAACCTCATAGTGGTTTTCTCTTGGACTGTTTTTCCTTCAGTTTTTCACTTTGTCACCATATTGTTGCGTTCTTTATTCACCACTCTACTGCTTTAATTGGTAACTAATTAAATTTGTGGTAATTAAATGGTAATAATTGAATTATATAATTGGTTGAATTGTCAAGCTGATTAATCATGTTGTAAAATCAACAATGGGATCTAAATTTTCTAACACTTCCAAGTGAGATTCACTATAGAAAAATTTTCTAGAAGGTTCCTTGGAATGCCAAAGTGTATGATTCTTTTGAATGGAGAGTTCATGGAGAAAAATTCGATTAGAGAGGTTTTGGGGCTATTGTGGTAAGAATGCAAGAGGGAAATTTGTAGATATTATCGCAGAGAGTCTAGTTGTACAAAGATTTTGTAAGTATAATATTGTAACTAATTTTCCTGTAGTGATTTTTTCTACGGGATTGGGTCCTTGAAGTGAGTTTTCCATTGAAGAAATTCTTCTTTGGTTGTCCACTTCGTCACCAAATCTTGTGTCTTGGGTTGTTTTCTTTTAATATGTTGCGTTTAGATTTGGTACTTGAGTACTATGGTTGGTTTGTTTATTTGTATTGAATGCTAGTACTTTAAAACCAGTTTGATTGATCAAAAAATCTATAAATTCTAATGTAAAAACATAAGGGTATTAACAAGTCTTTTAAGTAGTATTAGCGCATGGGTACACTCTATAAGGGTTTAGTTTCCTGAGTTTAATCCTTGATTCCCATAGGCATGAATACCCTTATGTTTTTAAAAGAGTATTCCGTAATTATTCTAATGCCTACTGGAGGGTTTGTACAAGAGTATTCCTTAATTATTAAAATGATGAGAACATGACATTTGTTGCAATGAAATATAGAGAATTTCTCAAAGTTAGGAAGGTTTAGAAGAACAAACCCCTAGACCTACTAAACAACCCAATAATGAAGCAATTGTAGACACCCCATTTGGCACTAGCTAATAATCTTTAGTCACTAGCCCCAATGAGGAGCTTGACATATGTCAACTAAGGATAATTAAAGTATTCAAAATAGTCCATAGGTAATCACAACAAATAGGAAATGAAGCGAAAAAGAACTTTTCCGCACAATTTTGCCAATATTTGTTGACCCAAAGCGAAATTTTTTAATGAGGATTTTTCCATTAGAAATTATACATTCAGGGCTTCAAAATGGACACAAAATGTTGCATAATTTGGATTTACAATGAGTAAGTATTGGCCGTTTCAAGTTGGGCAGACGTACTATCAGGAAATTAGGGTTCTAGGCAAAGCTGAATGCATAAGCTCAAAGTTACGTATGCAAGATCAGAGCCGAGTTTGCAGCTTCACCTCAGTAGTCTTAAAGTTCCATGTATAGGCCTTAAAATGCTTAAATCTTGGTGGGGGTGCTCCCAAACCTCTAGGGAGCTCTACAACCCTTTAAAAGGTCTTTAAAATCCTAGTTTTCACGTATAAATACCCACCTTATGCCTTAATTACAAATCACTTAAATAAAGAATTTATTTTTGCCTATATGATTTCAAAACTCCCTTTCTCTTCTCTAGTATCTTTCTCGCTAGCACAAGACCACTTTTTTTATCTTCAAAAACCTCTCTCTAGGAGTCTCTTGAGACAGAAACTTGTTTTTAACGCCATTTTCAAAACCCTTTTAGAAAATCTTTTGTTAATGAATTGTGATACCAAAGGTCTATTGTATTTTTCCATTGCTCTTGCAATCATAAACTAAATTTGCGTTGTATGCACTCAGATGTCAGTTAAAATCTTCAAACTACATCCATAAGCAAGGTAATTTTCTATTTCGTGATTTTCTACTTTGCTAGGAACAATCTAAATGATTCAAATTTTGATGTTAGATAGAGTATTCTTATTTGATTTGGTTGATGTCATGACCTTAGTTTCCTAATGTAATTTGACCATGATCTAGTTTTTGTTTATTTTTTAGTGTTATATTCATATTATTTATGAAATTCTGTATTTAAATTTCACAGTTTGATAAATCTAGAAATCTAAAATTCTAGTTTTTGTGCAAGGATGCATAGGTATCATTGAGACTATGTACACAAGATTTCAATCCTAACACACAAGATCGAGTATGTGTACGCAACTCAAATCCAAATTAGGCAGAATTTTATATATATATATATATATATATATATATATATATATATATCAACTTTTTTTTCAAAGCATTTTCATTTTTCATTTTTTTTTTTTAGGAAACAAACATAGAAATAAGCACACTAAAACCTAGAACCCGCATAAAAAGCAAAACAACAAAATTAAGAAAATTTCAATGGCCTGAATAAAATTATAAAACCTATTTGTTTGCCTTTTGTGCGAATGAGATAGTCTTGAAATGAGTAGCAGTAGCTATTTGAGCAAAGAAACATTAGTTTATTACTTTAATTGTGCGTTAGTACCAAATAAACTCTCTCTAAGCCACAAAGATTGGCACAAGCAAGCATGTCACATAGAATTAAGCAGATCATATTCTCTCTCAACAACCCTAAAAACGATGGGCGGCAATGGGATTTGATGATTTTGCTTGTGTTTGAGAAAATGGGAGGGGTATTGGTTTGTCATTTTTGTAAGTATTTTGACCCGATGTCTCTCTCTCTCTCTCTCTCTCTCTCTTTCAAACAGTTCTACCAATTTGGGTTTTTTGTGTGTTTTTTTCCAAGAAAATTTATAGGTTTGAAGGTTTAGGTTTGTTTTGCTGGAGATTGGTTTTGCAGAAGATCTAGGTTTGAGAAGTTGTAGCTACAACTGCAACCTCACCCATCTAGGTTTGAAACATTTTGCATGCTTTTGAATGTTTGTTTGCCAAAAAAAAAAAATGAAAACCAAAAAAATATATTGATATTTTAATTTTCAAGCCAACCAAACGTCTTCTCTAGGCTTCGTTGGGAGTTAGGGAGTGAAATGGAATGTATTTAAGTAAAAGAAACAAATGGAATGGATTGTATTTAATTTAATATAATTAGACTTTACTGTTTTTTTTTCAAACCTTTTCTGACATGGTTTTTTTTTTTTTTTTTTTTATTAAAATGTTGACATGGATTTTTTTTGGTGCCAAATAATTTTTTTATAATATTATTTTAATCGACACGTCAGTTTCATGGCCGCTAGCAGTGCAGTTCCATTGTCACTTAAACTGTTTTCGTTTGTAAGATGGGGGTAAGAACTAAATTGAAAACGATTTTGAATTTTAGGATCATAATAGGGACTCAAATATTGTGGGGATCAAAATGGAAAATTATCCAAAATATAGGAACCAAAAAAAATATTTTTCCCTTAATTATAATATATTTCTTTTGTCAACATTAGGGCTGTCCACGGGTCGGGCCGGGTCGGTTTTGGACCCAACCCGGACTCGACCCGCCGGCGTCGGGTGGAGGGGCGGAGGAATCCGAAACCGACCGCCGGAAAAATCAGTCGGTTCGGTTTCGGGTGATGGTTAGCGTCGGTCGGGCCGGGTCGGTTGCCGGAATTAAAAAAGGCATCGAAATCAGAAAAAAAAGAGTCGCCGGAATCTGGAATTTTCGCCGGAAACTGGAAAATCTTGCCGACAACTGGAAAATATCGCCGGAAACTAGAAAAATCTCGCCGGAAACTGGATTTTTTTTATGAAATCTGCATTTTTTGGCTAGAAATTGCTGGAATTTGGCCGAATGTGGTTAAATCCCACCAGATCTAGCCGGATCTAGTCGAGATCTTGCCGGATCTGACTTGTTTTTGCAGGATTTGGCTGGATATTTTTTTAGCTCCGGTCGGGGTCGGGTTGCTCGGGTTTTGGAGATGCAAACCCGCCACTCGACCCGCTGGTGTCGGTTTTTGAAAACGGAAACCCGCCGCCGACCGATTGGACCTTCGGTTCGGGCCGGAATCGGGTCGCCGTCGGGCGGTTTTGCCGGGTTGTCGGGTTCCGGTCGGGTCTGGACAGCCCTAGTCAACATTGCTATGGTAGGGTTAGTTTTAATTTATTTTCTAAATAAAATCTTGATTTTTTTTATACAAGATAGAAATTCTACTTTAGCTTAATCTAAGTGTATGTGTGTGTGAAGCTCCCTCCTAGAGACTAAAACCCCAGCCTATGTCCCCCACACCCCACAAGCACTTATACTTATAAATTGACCATTGCACTAAGAGTGTGCAGTGGTCTAAAATCTTTCTTTTAATGTGCAACTTGATTTTTGGCAATTCTACATTTAATGATTGATTTGAATTCATTCTCTTTTTCTTTTATGAGTTTAAAGATAATTCTCTTTTTCGTGATGTGTTGTGAATATGTTTACTTGTGTGTTTAGTTTCGTGCAATATGTGTGATACTGTGATTAGGGTTAGTAATTATGGCTCTTATAATAATATACTTAATTAAATATGGCCTATCATCACGATAAGTGTAGGCTGGCGCATGGGCCAACTAGTCTTAAGTGTTGAAAATCTTCTCAAGTCGTACTCTAACTCCTAACCCAATTTTTGGAGCGTATATCATTACAAGAGGGGCCAATTTGGTTTCTGGACCTAAACTACTCAACCCTCTACTTCTTAAGTCCACTCGACTTAGGGTGTACTCCTAAGGGAAAATTGTGGTCTTAGGATGGTGCACTTACAGTAACAATGAAAGTTAGACTCCGACGTGTTGTTATGCCATAATAAAATAAGTGCTTTATTAATTGAGCCCAACCCATTTTATTTTCTTTTTCACACACTCACATATTTTATACCCCATGTAATCCTGGATGGAGGTGAGTGAGTGACCTTAAACTCCACTAGAGCTTTAACTTTTTGTAACTCACCCCCCACCAATTCACAGCATGTGCCACTGCTCGTAATGGATTCTAAGTACGATAACGAGTTGACCTTTCAATCTGTTAAGAGTCCATTTAGGCTTGGGTTGGAGAACGAGTTCCCTAGTTGTGAATAACCATTTCAAGAAGGAAGAAAATGAGACTCAATTAGGTGTTAACCTTACCCACACGTCGATATGCTTAGAACCTAAACATGTAGGACTAAACCAATTGTATGTGAGTTTGCATGTTTGCATTATTTGATGGGCCTACAAGATAAGTCAACCTCTAAAAAATTCTTTTTATGTTTCCAAATTTTTCCCAAAAAAGGAATAATTTTCCAAAATATTTTTTTTTCTAAATTTTATTAAGTTTTCAAAATCTTTATTTTTCAAATAAAAATTTCAAAGAAGTTTTGAAAAAGAAAAAAAAAAGTGTAGCTTTCAAAAAAATTTTAACCTTTAGCAAGGTTTTCAATTAAAAAAATTTCAAGTCTTTTGAATAAATTCTCAGAGTTTTTAAAATAAAAGAGAGAAAATAATGAGTATTTATGCAAATAACTATTTCTAAAAATTCAAATAGAGTTTTTTGAAAAAGAGTCTCTTCCAAAATAAAATTACGAAGAAGTTTTCCAAGAGGAGTTTTCAAAAAGGAAAAAAAAAATCTTTGAAGTTTTTTAAGAAGTTATAAAGAATTTCCAGGGGTTGACTAATTCTGTTGATCCAATTTGTTTGATGTTTTAAGCATTTCCATTGTTGTGTCCTAGAGCCTTAGGCCCACCATTAGCTTGTCCAAGGGCATTACGTCCATCATTATCTTGGGGCCTTATGCCCATAATTGTTCTCTAACCTCTATTTGAACATGAGACTAACCCATCTTAGTCTTGTCTAAGGGCCTCAGGCTTATCATTATTGTTTGTTCTAGGGGAATTAAAGCCTAATCCTTGTCTACCTAGGCCTATCCTTGTTCTCTGTTTGGGCCTTGGGCTCATCCTTAGCATTGTCTTGGGGAATTAAGTTCATCCTTATCTTATCTAGGCTTTGAGCTTTCCTTGTTATTTATTTGGGGCCTTAGACCCATGTTCATATCTTCTAGGGTTGTTAATTTGTCATGTTCTTTGTCTAGACCCTAGGGCCACTCTAGCTTGTCTAAGGGCATGAGGCCCATATCTTTGTCAAGGTGTATTCATTATATTTCTATCTTATTTAAGGCATTTAGCCCAATTTCATCCTTCATATGTAAGTTGTAAACTTCTTCCTTCTTGGGTCTTAGGTCCATAGTATCTCTACCTAGAATTTAAGCCCACCAATTGTAGTGTCATCAAGTTTCATCCTTCAGGACCTCATCTTTCTTGAGTCTTGTCTAAACCATGAATTCTCATTCTAGGGGATGTGGTTAAATGGGAACTAAATTTGAATTTATTGTTTATAATATAATGAAATGGCTCTCATAAGGATAAATTTCTCTTGTACATAAGCTACCATCAAACCTAAAAAAGATATTTCGCGACACACTTGGTCACAAACCTTAAATATTCTTAATCAACATAATATACTTAAAAGGAACTCCTCTTTATTTTTCAAAACCCACCACATATCATATGCTTTCTCTAGATCAATGAAAACCATATGAAGGTCTTTGACCTCTATATTTTCCCATTTTGCTTCTAAGCAATCATTTAGGCTTACTATTTGATTCATAAACCTATTTTTATGCATAAATTTAAAGTACAAAAATATCAATTTTAAATATTTGATTGATGAAATACCTATTGAGTTTTGATCTTTAGGAAATTTTGCTAGCATGGAGGATATAAAAAGAAAATATAATCTAATGGTGAACTAATCAAATTCACATCCAATAAAAAGATATTAAGTAAAGTTCTTTGTCATTTTTTTAGAAATTCCCCCCTCCCTCCCAACCCCTATAAATGACTAATCCAATGGTTCCAAAAGGTAGTTGTCCAAAAGTTCACTCAAAAAAATATTTAACAATAACAAACTTTCTTAAGTTTTTTTTTTTTTTCAAATTAGCATGATTTTGCTAACAATTTCATTATCTAGCAGGAAAATCAAACATAATAGTTATGTAGCATCTCGAGTTTCAAATACTTGATTTTGATCATGGAACTCAAACCATAAGGTACTAAGAGAGAAAACCCTAATCTCCACCTATCTACTTGTAGTTTTGAAATAGAAAAAACAGATTTTGTTGCGATTGTTGTACACCAAGGGTTACATACCAAGCATTGTCTCTAACATCAAATCTACATCAATCAAGTTGTTGTAGTATTAGACAAAGATTGAGTATACATGCATTAAAGAGATTCACAAGTAGAATATTCTAATTGGGTTTGAGTTGCATGTGAGAGTTTCTACAGTGGATAGCAATATTAAGATCGGGTATATTCTTGTATTGTAATAACTTCCATTCTACTCAGTCAATTCTTTAATTTGGTGGTGACCTATAAAAAAAAAAAAAACTTGTAGGGTTTTCCTGTCAAGGTTTTCCCCTCGTAACCAAATCCTTATTTCTAACTTTATTTTCCACTATAATTTATTTTTGCAATATGATTGTTATCATCACATTTTAAATTGGACCATTGCATAACTTGATAAATAATCAATTTGAGTAATTGGTTAAAATCAACTAGGTTCTAAATTTCTCAAAATTATCAATATATATATATACACACACAATTTGAGTTTCTCTTGATTGTTATATTAATATCCTAAACCAGCCCTCCAAATAAAAGTTTTCAATTGTGTCCTTTGTCATACAAATAGATTAAATCAAATTGTTGTAAGATCAAGACACTCAACAAAGCCCCACATACATGGGTGAAGTTGATGAATAAAATGAAGACGCTCTTCATAGTGGGTGGAGAGAAGAAAGCTCGAGGATTCCATACAACTAGGGATGGCAAAAACTTGGTTGACAATATGTACATAACCTGACCCGCCCCAAAGGGTACAAATTTTACCCAACCAATTAGGGAATTCGGGGATTAGGACAGGTTTTTCTTGTGCCTCAAGCCCAATGAATAGGGAACAGGAATTACCTGAAGTTGATCTATATGCTTTTCTTTTTAAACAATTTTTCCCAAAAAAATATAAATGAAAAACCAAAAGACTTTTAGAAACTTAATTTTATGTTTTGCTTGACTCTATCTCTCTTTCTCTCTCTCTCTTTTCCATAACATTGCCACGAAGCTTGTCATCATCGTTGTCCACCACATCACTGAAATTCGTGAAGCCTAATGAATGTTTAACACTAAAAATACTACTCGTTGAGATTCACTCATTCTCACGCCATTTGCTTACTACTCTATCTCAATCTGAAGGTATCATCTCTCAATCTCTCTGTTTGTTTTATTGCATTAAGATTTAACATTATCTTATAATTGAATGAAAAAAAATCACATAGATTAGGAGCTATTTGATGCGAAATATTGGGTTAAACAAGTGATCTAAGAGAGAGAGAGAGAGAGAGAGAGAGAGAGAGAGAAATGGATATAGGTTGGTTTGGTTGTTGTGTTACCTTTTTGGGTTTCTGAAATATGTGAGGTTTTTTGTGAAGTGAGTTTGCTTCGATTCTCTCGAATTAAAAAAAATTCAAAACTAGAACTTGTTGGATCTGGGTACTCGCTAGGGCAGATTCTGTAGAAAGTCGGGTTAGGCAGTAGGAGAGGTAAGGAGTGGGTATTGGGATCGAGTTGTGTTTGAAACTACTCTACCCAAATCCACCCCATGACCACTCCTATGTGCAAGGCTGTCAGTCTCTCCTCTCTCTCAATCTCTCCTCTCTTAATCTCTCTACTCTTTGGTATAGATCCGTGATTACTACCGTCATTGCAACGTTGCCAGCTTGCCTTCATCACTAATTTGCCTCCACCGCAGACTAACCGATTTGCCTCCATCATTAACATCACCATTTAAAATTCTCTCTCTCTCTCTCTCTCTCTCTCGGGTTCATTTTCTCTAGCTTTCGTCATTCAATCTCATTCTATGTTCTTTGGATTTGTGGTTTATTGCTCTTTGGGTTTATTATTAAGATATATGTTCTTCTAACTTAAGAGTTCATTGTTTGATCATTGTATTTCGGTCGAAATCGAAGTTGATCGTAGTCCACCTAAGCTTGATCTAACTCGACCCATAGTTATATGTGGTTGGAGGTGGGTCTGGAACTTCTCCAACCAATCTAATAAAACGCTTTGGTTGCAGGTTGTGCAAAAACTCAAACCTGTGGACACTCCTACCCACTTGATACAACCAATATCAAATTTTAAGAAAAGTGAGAGTACAAGAACAAGGAAACAGTCTACACTTTTTAAAGATACAATTCACCGAATCATCGCTTATTAGTTAGTATTACTATTAAGTCCGACAGATGATTCTCGTAATGCCTTAGGAACAAGGATCACGATTCTTGCTTCCATTCTTCTATTTTTGTCTTAAAGCCTTTTTCTTTATGGGTGGTATAAAGAAAAGTATAGCAAGAATCAAATCAAGCAACAAATGAAAAAAAAGTAAATATAGAAGGTCGTACGTACCTTCTCTTTAGGGTACCAAATTATCAATGAAGTAGGAACAGGTTGTTTTCCGCTACCTCCACTCTGACTGCTGAGCAACTCTACAAATGACAATCAATTTGGTGAATAAACCAAATCTAACAAAATTTTAAATAAATATAAATTTAAAAAAAAAAAGTAAAAAACTAAACAAAGTACCTCTCTCCTCCGTGACACAAGTTTGCAAGTTCTTTTTCACATTTTCTGCACCCTCTTGACTTAGCAATGTGAAGAATTAGCCTTCAAAGTGAAAAGTTGGATTTGTCCAGCTCTTTCTTTTCTTTTAATTTTTTGAGAGAAATGGAGCAAAAGAAAAACAAACTGAAGAACAACTCTCAACTGAAATTAAGAAGAAGCTTCTTCTTCTCTTTTTTAAATAAATATACAAGATGAAAAGGTTTTTTTTCTTTTTGTGGGAATTATATAAGATGAAAAGTTGTAAGCACGAAGAATCTGACTTTTTTAATATTTTTTAAGAAGTAGAGAAAAATAAAATGAGAGGATGAAAAGTCGAAAACACAAAAACTGCAGCAATATCTTAATTCGTATTATTTTCTTTCAGCGGGGTCGCTTTTGTCAAATTTTGCTTTAATAAATTGCTTTTACTTGGAAACTGTGTTTGCTGTCTTCTAATGTACGCTTTTGAATTATTTCACATTATTCCGAAGTGGTAGGGGCCACATTTTGATTGATTGTTGTCTTATTGTGTCAGTCATAATTTCCCACGTGCTGTTGTTTGATAATGTTACATCTTTTTTTAATTATTTTACATTTTTCCAAAGTGATAGGGGCCACGTTTTGATTGATTGAATGGCTTATAGTTAGTCAGTCAGCGATAGTAAATTGGATCTTATGAATGTGAATCTATAGCCTAGTCGGGGGGGTTCAGTTTCTAGGTGCTGCACTTGAACTTTGTTGGTTATTGTTTTTGTCATTTTCTCCACTGAGCTGAGAGAAGGCAGCCTTCGGTTTTTACTTTACCACTTTTTTGGAGAATGTTTGGTAAAATTCTGATGGAATATTTGATCTTTCAATTAAAAATTGAGGGCCGTTTGGTAATATTGTTCTAGTAATATTGTTTGTAGTTTTTAAAAATACGTGTGGGTAAAAAAGTGTGTAAAAATACGTGTAATATTGTTTAAAAACTGAAAACATGTGTTTAAACACATGTATCAAACGGGCTCTGTTTGTTCGCTTGGGAAGTTGTTGGCTGTTGAATAAAATTGACTACTCTAGCAATTTTGAATGCATCCCACCATTTTACCATGAATTTCTCTTGACACTAATATTTAATGGTGAATTTGGAATGATTAAATAATTCCAATGGGGAATTCGTGGGGGAGTAAAGTTCAAATAAAATTTGAAAAGAGATGGGAGATTTTTGTAAATTGATGATAGATTAAATGAACCAAAGGCCCATTTCTAAAAAACCTCATTAATTTAAGATCCACAGACATGGTCAAGAATTTTTTGAATAGGGGCAAAAATAGTCCACCATTCAAGAAACTAATTAGTAAGAGGCATATTTTAGGCATTCTTGTATCGAAATGGTAGGAACCAAGAATGGCACATTTCTTTATTCTAAATATAAAACACTTTGAACCATGCATCCATGTACTCCCAGTAACTGTAAAATTGAGGATCAAATTTTCTTGAAAATCTTTTTCTTTCTGGTGGCTCTCTAGAGGGATGGACTGAGTATTGTTTTGATTGTACACTTACGTGGGATATTTGAGTCTTGTCACTAGTCTCTAGGTTGTGGGTAATGATTTCTAAGTCTCTGTCAACTAAGTTGAGCTCATAATTTTTTTTTTTTTTGAAATCGCTGGGAAAGAAATGCCAATTATTTGAGAGATATTTCTGGATAATTTTCTAATGATCAAATTTAGATTCAATTCTGGTTCTATCATGAAAAATGGGCGATGATAATAATGAGATCTGATGGACTGGTCAAATCTGGATGACTATCGCTAGTAAAAGGAAGATACATAAGATGGAGTTCTAGACACTTGGGAGGATAAGACATTGATTCAGCAAAAAAGAAAAAGAAAAAGAGAGGATAACACACATTGGATGAGGAATGTCTAGTTACTAGAGCAAAAGTTGGTGGGTTGAGGAATATTTTCTAGAACTTGAAATCTATTTGAAAAGGCCGCATTAAGATGCGTTGGACATGTCATAATTAAGATAGGAGTAATGAGTTTATTTAGTAAACACATGTCAAGCTTATAAATGAGTTTAGGCCTAACTTGTTGTATATCATGCCTTATAATTCACAAGCTTGTTCAAGAACAAATTATTTTTTCTTAAGATTAGTTGGTTTATTAAACAAGCTTAAAACTTAGACTCAAACTTGATTTATTTATAAACAAACAAACATAAACCAACTTTTTATTGAAGCAGAAGTTGCTTATGAACACGTTCATTTACAATCTAAACAAAATCAATAATTTTTTTTTTGTTTTTGTTTTAAACCAATTTAGATTTACGATTCTCTCTCTCTCTCTCTCTCTCTCTCTCTCTCTCTCTCTCTCTCATGTTTGATCTCTATATTTCAGTCGAAATTGAAGCCAATTATTGTCTACTCGAGTCTAATCCGACTCGACCCATGGTTATTTATAGTTGGGGGCAGGTCTAGAACTTCTCCACCCGATTTGATCGAGTTAGTTGTAGGTTAGGCACGAGCCTAACCCAAACCAACCTATGGACACACCTGCTTACATGATATGACCAATATCTTATTTTAAGAAAAGTGAGAGTTAAAGAACAAGAGACAGTCTACACTTATTAAAGATACAATTCATTAGAACATTGCTTATTACTTTGGGGGAATGTGCAGAATAGCACAGTGAAGAGGGAGAATATCGTAAGTTAAGATGCGCTAGAAAGTATGGTGGAAACTAGCATCTCGAGTTTTATAAACTCGATTTCAATCTATAGATCTCGAGTCTCTAAGACTCGAGTTCTAAAAAGCAAAATCGGATTTTGTACTTGGAGATCTGAAGAAAAACAGAGGAAGAACGATTTGAGGCACGATCTGAAGAAACAAAGAGACAATTTGAAGAGCAAGATCTGATTTGAAGAGGCACGATCTGGTCTTCAGATCTGCCGTCGAAGAACGAAGAAGAAGAACTGGTCTTCAGATCTGCCGTCGAAGAACGAAGAACGATCTGACACTTCGAAGAACGCGAGGAAGAAGAAGTGAAACTTGAGTCTAAAAAACTCGATTTCCACAAATCGAGACTTATAAACTCGATTTTTATCTTGGAACTCGAGTTTTAGACACTCGAGATGCTAGTTTTCAACATTGTTTAAAAACGTGACAACTAACTAAATTTTTTAATATTTAATGTTATTTGAAAATAAAATTCTATTACTTTTAATTCCGACATAGATGATTGTAGTAATGTTTTTCGAATAAGGATCACGATTCTTGCTTCCATTCTCTTTTTTCGTCTTAAGCCTTTTTCTTTATGGGAAGTATAAGCGGAAGAAAACCAAACAAGGTATCGATCATTACAAGCAAAGTATAGCATGTTGGGAATATACACAGAATTCCAAGATCTGAGATATGCGAAAAATAAATAGAAAAATAACACACATACAAGGCAATCACACGAACACGGGAATTTACGTGTTTTAGCTATTTACGGAATTGCAATATTTTCACTATTTTAAAGAAAAATACAAAATGCTGTAGTATTGTTTTTCTCTGTCAAAATAACACAACCAACTCTAAAAAAATATCTCCCATTAAAATCGTAACACTTTTATATCAGAATTGGATCTAAATCCGGAGCAAACACAACACCAATATAGTAAGAATAGAATAAAGCTAAAATTGAGAAAAAGGAATTATAAAAGGTCATACGTACCTCGGATTATAATTTATCAATGAAGCAGGAACTGGTTGTTTTTTGCTACCTTCGCTCGGACTGCAGAGCAACTGAACAAAGGACGGTCAATTTGGTGAATGAGAATAAACGCGTAGGGCAGAAAATATGTACTGTAACTTAGAGACTTTGTTGGGGTCCCAGGAGACCACATTCCATTGCTTAATCTGTTTTTTTTTTTTTTTTTTTTCATCACTCACATAAAAATTAAAAATTAAAACCCCTAAATCAAAGAAAATTTTAAATAAAGAAACTAAACAAAGTACCTCTCTCCTTCTCGCCACAAGTTTGCGAGTTGTTTTTTATATATTTTCTGCACCCTTGACTTCCCAATGTTAATAAAACCTTCAAAGTGAAAAGTTGGAAGCGTCTAGATTTTTTTTTGGTTGAGAAATGGAGCAACAGTAACTGAGAGGACGAGAGCACGAAAGCTGTGACGAAAAATATTTTTGAAAAAAGTAAATTGAGGAAATTATAAATCGCAGAGGATGAAACTTTTTTTTTTTTAAAAAGAAATAAGATGCAAAGTAGGAACTAGGAAGTAAGAAATATATCACTCTTTCTTTTTTTTCGTCGAAGAAGAGAAAAACAAAACGAGAGGACGACAACACAGAAACTACAGCAAAAATTTGATTCAAAGGAAAACTGAAAACGAAGAGAGAATGCAATCTCTTTCAACTGGATTTCATTTCAATGATATTGAATTTCTTTTTTCTGATACTTCCGCCTTAAACGGCAAAACAACGATTACACACACAGATCAAACTAATGCAATACTTATGGCCACATGCGAATGAAAACAGACAGACACTCAAAAGGATTCTGAAAATGACGAAGAAACAATGTAAACAGATATGTGTTGTGAATTCAAGCATGCGAGGATGTGTGTATCTCCCATACAGTTATATGGAAACAATATTGAAAATGCAAAATGGGTTTATTCTTCAAGGGGCATTTGCATCGTTTCACTCTCACGGTCTTACGGTGACAGATCAGAGAGGGAGGAATGTAGGCTTGGCATCGACGGTGGGGTGGACGTGGAAATGCATGGAGGAGGAGCGGCTGAGTGAGAGTGAGGCCGTGAGGGTGGGTGAGAGTGAGTGCTTGAGGGGGGCGACGACCATGTGGGTGGGTGAGACCGTGAGACTGTGAGAGTGATGGCTTGAGGGAGGCGGCGGCTGTGACTGTGAGGATGGGTGAGAGTGAGAATGAGAGCTTGAGTATGAAAGGGGCGGCTGGCTAAGTCTGAGAGAGATTGATAATGAAATTAGATTAGGGTTTGGAGAGGAATAGGGTATATATATACTCAGGGTATTTTAGTAATTATAACATATATCCAGGTCAGGTTCGGGTCAGATATGCATAATACCCGGACCCGACCCGAACCTGCTTCGAGTTGAGTTTTTAAAACTCAAATCTGCCCCATTTACTTAATGGGTCATGTTTTACCCAACCCATTTTGATTGGGTCGGGTCGAGTACCCGCGGGTTGGGAAAATTTTGCCATTCCTAAGAGTAATTTTACAATTCCTTTTACTTTTTTTTTTTTTTAAATTACGGATGACTCAAAAGAGCAAGAGTATTTTTTTTTTTTTTTTTTTTTGGAGAAAAATCCCCACCGGGGTAAAGATTGTATTATTGCATCCTTAAAATGTCAAGCTGATAAACATCAAGAATATCTAAAGGAACAGACTCTATCCAGACAAGAAAAGGATTTCTGGCTGCCCTTCTAGCAAGTTTATGGGCAACACAATTTCATTCTCTATGAATATGCTTAACAGAAATACAAGAAAAGCTAGAAAACAAAAACTTAACATCCTGCAGTACATGACCCATATAAGAATTGTCCATGTAATCACCAAGAATAGCATTAACAACTATTTCAGAGTCACTTTCCACCTCCACCTTGTCAAACCCAAGTTCCTTAGCAAACATCAAAGCCCAACGTGCCGCTATCACTTCCACCATCTCCACCGAAGCAGGTGATGAAATTTGTTGTGAGAGAGCAGCCATAGCAAGTCCCTAGTCATTCCGAATTATCACACCAATGCCAGCTAGTCCATCTTGAGAGAACAGAGCGCCGTCGAAATTCACCTTCACACATGGTGCGTTAGGAGACCTCCATTTCACAGCACGGGCTGTCCTTGGAATATCATTATGGGTAGGGCGTGATTGCTGAAATTCTTGGAGAGCACTATAGGCCTTAGGAGGGAGCATATTTAACTGTAAGACAGCCTCACCCATACGGACTCTGTTTCGTCGCTGCCACACTTCGGAGATCGTCATAGCAAAACGTTCAAATGAAGACTTATCCTTCGAAGCATGTTCAAGGATCTCGAGGAAACTAGAGCAAGAACCCGTGTCTTCCATGAGCCTGCTAAACTGTACCTTCCACATATCCTTTAAGATTGGGCAAGTCCAGAGAACATGCATCGTGTCCTCTAGCTGTGCCTTACACTCCGTACAAACATCTTCATTCAGTATTTTCCTACGAACCAGATTTACCTTTGTAGGCAACAAGTTGATCCCAGCTCACCAAACAAGAGTTCTAACTCTGTTTGGAACCCACATACTCCAAATAGCCTTCCAAACATTTGAGTTAACTCCACCATTAGTTGTATCAGACAACTCCGTTTCTTCTTATTCCATCAAAAGCTGATAACCCGACTTAACCAAATAGCTTCCATCACGGGTGTAAGGCCAGAAGAGAAGGTCATCCCAATCAAACAAGCTAAGCGGAATGGCCTTAATAATTGTTGCCTCTTCAGGTAGAAATAGATTATCAATCTCTGTCACCTTCCAGCACCTATCAACATGGTTAATTAGGCTATAAACCAAAGCATTTTCATGGCTTTCTGAGGCAGGGGAGAAGATCTTGCCTTGCCTAGACCCAAGCAGCCAGGCATCATGAAAAATTTTCAAATGAGACCCATTCCCAATCCTCCATTTCAGTCCACTCTTAATGAGATCTCTTCCCTTCAAAATACTCCTCCAAGCAAAAGACCCTTTATTTTCCTTAGCATCAAAAATTGATCCATGTGGGAAAAATTTGGATTTAAAGAATCTGAAAAATAAAGAGTCTTGATTTATTAATAGGCGCCAAACTTGCTTGGCCAACATGGCGTCGTTAAATTTTTGGAGCTCCCTAAAACCCATGCCTTCACAAGCTTTTGGCCTACATAAAGTACGCCATTTCACCCAATGAATGCGCCTCCTAGTACCACGTTGGCCCCACCAAAATTTTCTAATCATAATCTCTATCTCATGGCAAAGCGTAGTGGGTAGTTTAAAGCAGCTCATAGAGTAAGTTGGGATCGCTTGTACCACTGCTTTTAAAAGAACTTCCTTACCAGTTTGGGAGAGGAGCTTCTCTTTCCACCCTTAGAGCCTAGACCATATCCGATCCTTGATGTATGCCAAACTTGCTCTCTTATGCCTACCCACAAAGGATGGTAAGCCTAAATATTTTTCATACTACTTAATCTCAGGTACTCCTAATAGATCTTTAATGGAGTCTTGGACCTCACTGGCCGTGTTTTTACTGAAAAACAGTATGATTTTCTCTCGGTTCAGCTTTTGTCTAGACGCTTCTTCATAATTAGCAAGAAGGTTTTGGATATGTGTATTTTCCTGAACCGATGCTCTGCAGAAAAGCAGGCTATCATCTGCAAAAAATAAGTGGGTTAATCTGGGACCATTTCTGCAGATAGAGATACCTCTAATATCACCAGAAGTAGCAGCTTTAGAAATTAAACCATGTAAACCCTCAGTGCAGAGAAGGAAGAGATAGGGGAATAGAGGGTCTCCCTATCTCAACCCTCTACTAGGGTGGATGGTTTCTGAAGGCTCCCCATTAATCAGAATGGAGTATGATACAGTAGTAATACACTCCATCATAAGATCAACCCATCTACTATGAAAACCCATCTTCCTCATCAAGCATTCCAAAAAGGACCATTCAACTCGATCGTAAGCCTTGCTCATGTCAAGCTTAAGAGCCATAAAACTTGTAGAACCACTTTGCTGAATTTTCATGTAATGCAATGTTTCGAATGCCATTAGGATATTATTTGTGATCACCCATCCAACTTGGAAGGCACTTTGATTCTCAGAAACAATAGATGGCAACAAAGGCTTTAAACGATTAGCTAGAACCTTTGAAATCAATTTGTAAATTACATTGCAAAGACTTATTGGTCTAAACTCAGAGATTTTTTCAGGATTTTTCACTTTGGGAATAAGAGTAACATAAGTGTAATTAAACTCTTTTGGAATGTGACAGAAATTTAAACAATCCAGGACAGCTTTAGAGACATCATCACCAATCAAATGCCAAAAAGATTGGAAAAAGAAAGGGGGCATACCGTCAGGTCCTGGAGCCTTAAGTAGTGCCATCTCCTTCAAGGCAAGATCAACTTCTTCTTTAGTAAAAACTCTAGTCAGGTTGGTATTCATATCCTCAGTAATTAAAGGTTGTATCACTTCCAAAATACCATGGACATTGGTTGGTCTTTCGGATGTGAATAGCCTTGTATAGAACCCAACTATGATTTCAGCCACTTGAGCATTATTTGAGCACCAAGAGTTTGTATCATCAAGTAATCCCATAATCCTATTACGTCGAAATCTCTGCGAGGCTTTATTATGGAAAAACCGTGTATTATTATCACCACACTTAAGGTGCAAAGCTCTTGCCCTTTGCTGCCACATTAAACTCTCTTTGTCCAGCAACTCATTTACCTCCATTCTCAGTAGTTTCACTGCCTCATAATCAGCCCCCTGTGCTGCTGCAAATTCGGCCTTTTCCAACAGCTTTGATTTATCTTCCAATTGTTTCCTAACACTCCCAAAGGAACGTTTACTCCACTCCGTAAGTTTAACACCACACAACTTTATTCTTTCATGCATCAATGGAGAGTTTGAGTGAGGAAGAGGAGACAGCCACGCTGCCTTAACGATTTCTCCGCATCCGCTCTCCTTAAGCCACATTTGTTCGAACCTAAAGGGTTTACAAGTTCTGTCTGCTACTCCTTCAGGATTAATAACTATAGGATAATGATCAGAAACTTTGGACCGAGTACATTGTACTCTTGTGGCCGGATTCAAAGCAAGCCATGAATGAGTTGCAAGAGCATGGTCTAACCTTTCCAACACTATGTGATCTCCACATTTGCCTCTCCAAGAATATTTTTTCCCCACATAACCTAGGTCCATAAACCCACAGTCATCCACAACCTCCCTAAACTACCTCATTGCTGTTTCACTACGTAATGCCCCACTTAACTTCTCATGTGACAGTAGGATTTCATTAAAGTCACCGGTGCACAACCATGGAAGGGAGTATTTCCGATGAAGATTGCGGAGTAAATCCCAAGCCTCACATTTCCTACTAGCCTCCGACATCCCATAAATGCCCGTGAACCTCCATGAGTCCTCCTTCCCTTTATTGACTATCACGTCTATATGGTTAAGGGAAGAGGAGTCCACATCAATCTAAATCGAATTCCGCCATAGTAGAGCCAACCCACCTGCCCTTGTCTCTCTCGGAACAACCCATATGTCATCAAAATGCAGCTCATCACAAAGTTTCATCAGCCTATCTTCGTCTGCCCATGTCTCGGCCAAGAACACGACAGCAAGATCTTGTGCCCGCATTATCGATGCAAGCTCATGAACGGTGCGTTGGTTCCCAAGTCCCCGCACGTTCCAACAGAATCAACTCATTGTGATCGGCGGGGCTGTTGGACAGCCTCCACCGTTGGAAAAGAACATGACTGAGGGACCACATCTTTCTGTGTTTGACGTTTTGATACTGGATGTTCAGAGGAGAAAGCTTCAGTGTGGCGCTTCCCAAGCTGTGCGTTGTTTGCACCATCCTCGTATGAGCTAATGGGCCGAGCAATCCTAACCCACTTAGCTGCAGTTTCACTTACCAAGCCCGACTTCACAGCAGTTGTTTTTTTATTTGGGCTTTTTGACGTTGGCCCAGAAGGATTTTTATGACAACCTATTGAGTCCAACGTGGCTCCTTGTGTAGCATCTTCATGAAGGATATCCCCATGCAAATCAAAATCCCTGGACGTGTGCTCCGTATTGATGGGATTGACTTTATCGTTATTAATATCATGATTACGGCTCTGAATAATAAGCGTTGAATCCGGATTGTCTAACCTGTCTGAATTCAACTCTGCATTAAACTCATCCGTAACAAACGCACCTTCTTTACCTGATTTTTCCTGATGCCGGCACGAATCATCCGGCTGCCCTCTCCGACTTGGCTTCGCCGGAAAATCAGCCCTCTCTTTGATCTTCTGTTTCTGTGATTAAAAAAATCCAGGCACACAGACAATATTATTTTTTGAGGAGTAGAAAGGCAAGGCTCTAATACTAGAATCATACCTTTTGCCCTTCATTTTGAGAGTACCATTGCTTTGGATCCATGCTTCGCAGTCCCTATCGGCATGATCTAGGCATCCACACCAGTAACATAGATTTGGCAGCCTCTCGTATTTAAAGGTTACCCATGATTGCTCACCGTTTTCCAATGCCACTACCCTACCACGGCAAAGAGGTTGAGTAACATCCACTCGAACCCGTACCCTCATGAAACCATGTCCACTCAAGGAAGAGTCCTCAGGCATGCGTATCACCTCGCCAACCTTAGCACACAATTCTTCTGCCGTCCTTTGGTTCATGTAAGTAATCGGGATGTCGTGTACTTGAACCCAAAAAACCACGTCTTTAAAAACCATGTCTCGCAACGGGAGGGTTTTATTGTAAAATTGGAGTACAACAGCATGCTTATCAAAGCTCCATGGCTAGTTGCGTAGAACCCTATCGACCTCTATTTTATTATCAAAGATGAACAGCAGCTTGTGATCACCAAGGTTTTGAATCTGGAAACCGTTCTTAGATTGCCAAATCGGGTTAAAAGTACGTGCTACTACGTCCACATTTAGAGCCCTAGGTGTGAAGAACTTTGCCACAATCGAGAACTCTTGAGACTTATGCTGTGCTTGGAATTTGAACTCACCTCCTTCTCTATCGGAGAGTGAAAGCTTGTTCCAACTATTCGTGATATCCTCCATTAGAAATCTGATAAAACAGACCACTCAAAGCACTCACTGTTTCCCAGAACCCCAAGAAACAAAGCCCTACAAGCCTTGGAAGTAAACTAGTTACTCCAAGGATTCAAACAAAACTCACACTGAATTCTACAGTCTAAGGTCAACGGATTTTGAGACCCTGGAAACCATTAGATCAGAGAAACCTTCTGTTGCCGAGCAAGAGTAATTTTACAATACCCTTCACCATTTTTTTTTATTACTATCTTATATAGTGTTGTGGTTGGTTATGTGTTATTTTTATATGTACCTATAATTCTTTCTTTATCATTTATAATATGTCACATCACACTTATGGCAAAATAAAGAGCAATGTTACATAAAGTTATTCTAGCATCACAACATTTATCACACTTTTTTTCAAAAATATACAAACTGTAATATTTTTACTTTCATATGGACCCACTATTTTATTTCGCTATCATTCACAATCAACCATATAAGATAGTTACAAAAAATGATAATCAAAGGTTGTGTTCCTAGAATTATTGTTGTTGTAGAACTTATTTTTTGACCACAACCTTTACAACACTCTTTCCTATAACTATCTTATGAGATAAATTATGTATGATCCATTTTTTCTCTATATCATCCACAGTTAACCACATTGAATATTTGTGAGAAATAGAGATAAAGGTTATGTTGATAGAATTATTGTTTTTCTTTTTTCTTTTTTGAGAAACGAATTATTGTTGTTCTAACGGTTATTCTAATCTTTAAATAAAAGCAATGGACTCACCAGTAAAGATAAATAAAATAAAATATTTATAGTCACCCCATCATAGCTAGTCAAATATGATGCAAATATTTATAGTCACTACCCATCGTACCTAGTCAAATATGATGGCTGGTAAAGATTATGATAAGATTATTAAAAATAAATAAAAAAGATGAAGATAGCAATCAAAATACAATAGTTTATATAAAAGTAAATTCTCTTTGAAAAAGTTAAAAAGTTAGTAGACAAAATAACATCATTGTCTAACGGGTGACTCAAAAAGCAATGCTACTACCTACACAAAAATTTTCATAATAACTAAATTAGTAAAAAAAAAAATAGTTTTTATTTGAATCTGGATATTATTACTTTTTTATATACCACTAATAATCTGTCACATCAACATATGTTAAATTTTTTGTCATCTTTTTTGTTTCTATAGACTCTCTCTAACTCAAAATAGTAAATACCCCTTATCCACAACCTTTTAACTAGTTTAATTTAATTATAGTTAAATATGGACACTCACCATTTCACTTTAAAACAAAGAGGATCCTCATATACTAAGAAGTTGGTAGACAAAGGTTCAGAATTGAATAATGGATGAGTGACTCAAAATATTAATTAGTAGCACCCGAACATGTTAACTCAAAATTTAGGATCACAAACTTTTTCGCCACAACTTTGACGTCACAGATTGTGAGTAGTAGAGAAAATATTGTGGGTTTATGTAAAATGATATGCAGCCCAGTCGTAATTTGCTACATCAAAGTTGTGGCAAAAAAAAAAATTGTGGTAGTAGAACCACTTAACTGAAAGCATTCGGGTTGTGAAAAATTGTATAACACTTTTTAAAAATAAAAAATAAAAAATTGATCTTTTTCACGTGTTGTTGGAGTTAATTTAGAACTACTACTACAACATCATTTCTCACAATTATCTTATGTGATGAATTGTAACTATTTTTCACTTTTATATGTATATACCATTTTTTCCTCTATCATTCATTCTCATCCACTTAGAATAATGAGAGAAAGTGTGGTAGAGGTTGTGTTATTTGAATTATTGTTGTTTGTAGTCTTCAATAAAAGTAGAGGTGTCAAATGAGTGGATTTTAGGTGGGCATAATTGGGTTGGGTATATAAAACTGATTTACCTATTTATTGCCCATTTAAGTAATTACTTCTAATCCAAACTCAATCCAACCTAATTATTATGGGTAAACCAAGAAAAACAATCTTCTCAAAATGATATCTGATAATAATATGATAAGATTATAAAAAATTAAAAATAAATAAATAAAAGAGAGATAGATAGTATAGAAATACCATAACTTTATATAAAAGTAAAACATGATAATGGCCTAGAGGGTCCAGTCTTATCAAAATGATAGTGCATCTGGGTCCCTTTTCAAACAGCATAAATACATGAGTCATGTGAGTCATGCGTTAGCATTATTAATTTATTATTAGAAAAAGTCTTATGACACCGAAATTGTATTTGATTTTCACTGATATTATATACTATTAGACTTTTTGTTGCTGTGGAAAGGATACTATATACTATTAGACTTTTTTTTTTTTCCCCCTGTAACAGAACTCTATTTCTATCTATGGTGGCGTTTGGGTATTGCATTTCTTGCATTGCATTTTCTGCTTTTTTTTTTTTTTCTTTTTCCTGGACGCACGTCTGGCACTGTTCATTGTCTATGAACAGTGATTTTAGGCTTATGAACAGTGCCAAACGCGTGAACAATAACTTTTTTATTATTTTTTTATTGTTTTCAGTTTTCAGTTTTCAGCAAAATAAGCAGTATCCAAACGGACTCTATCTATGACTTCTAGAACAAATTTTACATTTACAAATTGTCCGAGTACAAAAACATCTAAACCCATACTCAATTTTACAATGTGCTTAGAGTTAACTTGTAATTATTATTTTTAACAGGTCATCAACTTGTAATTTGATTTCAAGATTTGCACATCTGACTAACACAAATACATACTAGAAAATATATATATATATAAATATATATATAAATTCATTACTCCAATTACCAGGTGACACTTAGGGGGCTGATTAGTTATGAAGAAAAGTGAGGTGAAGAAAAAATAAGGGGGAAAATGTTTTTGGTTGTGGAGGAGAGTGGAAAGTGAGAATAGTGAGGCCTAGGAGTTTTTTTTTTTTTTTTTTCCCCTGGGCACACAAGAAATTATAGGTGAAATGGCTTTCTCCCCTATTTGGGGAGAAAATTGGGGAAATTGAGTGGATTTGATGAAAAATTAAATTACTTATTTGTCCTCACTCCTCTAATTAATTAAGGTTGCTTTTTCTTTTTCTTTTTCTTTTTCAAAGACTATTACAATTTTTTTTTTCCTCTAAACTTTATTTTTTCCCCATTATGTGCTATTAAATTTTTTTTGTTCTTAATACTAGGAGCATAGGAATAGATTTATACAATCTACATTTCTACCCTCTTTTTTTTTTTTTTCTCAACCAAATACAATACTTTTTTGTACCCTCACTTTTTTTTATCCCCAACCAAACACCACAAGGAAAAATAAAAATATCTTTTATCCTCCTACTTTTCCACCCCCTCCTCATTTTCTATCCCTCTACTTTTCCACTTCATAACCAAATGAACTATTTAAGTGAATTGGTATGCCCTAGATCTGACATGCCTCTTGGTAGGAAGAACATGAAGCTTAGAATTATGGGTGTATTCAATACTCCCAAATAAAACGGGGAATCGGTCTATGGGCTAGCTCTTCAGTAACAAATAAATAGGAATTTCTAGTTCTACCTCATGAAAAAAGAAAAGAAAAAAAAAAAGACTTCTTTGGTGGAATTAACCATTCCCTTTCTTTTACTATATAAAGAAATGAAATTATGTTTTATGCATGTTGTGGATTAGAGGTTTGTAGTTGGATGTATCCCTATCATTATTCATTCATATAACATGCTTCATTTATAGGAATTTGCAACGTTAAAGTGAAAAGCTACTTTTATCTCTTTATTTTCTTCCTTTGTTCCTTTAAAAAAGAGCATTGGCAACAGACTCTCTAAAATAGGATGTTGTATATCCTGTTTCCGTTACATGCATCCCTTCCCTCACATGAGGGTGGACCCCACATGTGAGGGAAACCCTTCTCCTAAAATAGAGTAAAGAAACAAAATAGGAAAGGAAGTCCAAAAGGCACTAGGAAAGCACCTCACATCGACTTACTTATATCTCTTCCGTAATTTGGGATTTTGCAACAATTAGGTAGCGTTTGGGTTTGGCTGAAACGCAGTGCGTCTGCATTTCAGCCTTTTAAAAAAAAAAAAAAAAACCAGCGCTTATTGCACTGTTCATGGGATATGAATAGTGCAAATAGGCAAATGAACAGTAAATTCATTTATGAACAGTAACCGAAAAATAATTTTTTATTGTTTTCAGTTTTCAGCAAAATAACCGGTATCCAAACGCACCCTTACTCCCTATCTTTAGGGAGCATTGTTCATTCCCTATTTCATTTGTTTATTGCTTTTTTCTTGATAACTGTAATAATTGTGATAAAGAAAAATGAGGACCATATTGTCCAATTCTGCTTCTAATTCACTAATGCATTTTTCTAAATCTATATCTGATTCTTAAGCCTTATTTAATGTCTGAATGTTGTTAGAATTCTCTGCAGAAAATCCAAAAGAAATAATAATTAGTTTTTCTAATATTTTTAGAAATTTCTTCTAGTAACTCATTATTATTCTTTTTAAATGAAAATTTTAAATGCGAAGGGATTGCATTAATGTGTTAAAAAAAAAAAACATAGTTATTGATTGCGTTTCATTCTAGCCAAAATTGCCAAAAATACCATTTTGGTAAGCAATTCAAAGTGAGAAACCCCCTGTAATACCATGGAAAAAAAATTGGGGTTGTTTTGGGTCATTTCAACCATTATTCTAGGGATTTTAGCTTATACTGAACGATGTTTGAGTTTCAAGAGATATAGAATTGCCTTTTGCGTGTGTCTATATATATATATATATGGGTTTAAGTTACACTTAGTGCAATTCCATAAGAATTACACATTTTTTAAATCATTGATTTCCGTTAGATCTAATGGTTGAAAAAAGACTAGTGTCATGTCATTAAGTCATTAAATTCTCTTTCTTAAAACAAACAAAAAGTCATTAAACTCTCTCTCTCTCTCTCTCTCTCTCTCTCTCTCTCTCTCTCTCTCACACACACACACACACACACATATGCCTAGACCTCCATGAACTCCACCAATGGACGCACATAACTTACAGTCCCAAAAATAAGCTCTTCCACCTATAACCCAAAATAAAAAATGTGTTCCAAGTAGGGATGGCCATACCCATTGGGTAATGGATATCCAACCCTACCCGATCCAAATATTTTAGGTAGTACCTAGTTCGTAATGGATAGAAGGCAATTGGGTAGGGTTTGGATATTGATGGTGAACCAAAAAATTGGACTATCTCCAGTTCATCTATCATGTCGTCCAAGATCAGAAAGGTCATCTAAGTGCAAGAAGGTCGTCCAACATGGAGTCACTTGGACAACCGCCCAATACTTAGAAGTTTTTAGAGTAAATCTATATCCAAAAACTTATTATTCAGACCACGTTCTACTATTCTAAAGTGGGAGCGAAATCCTTATTCATCACTCTAACTTCCCACTAAGTTCTTAACTTCTAATAGCAGTTGTAGAAGTTAAGTCTGAACCTTCTAACTTCCATCCACATTAGGGAAGTTACTAAACAAGTAACCACTCCAAAACTCACTATAAAAGGACTCGGCCATATCAAATTAAGGTAAGTTTTTCACCACGTATAGAGTTAGAATTCCTGAGTTCTAGAGAGAAAACTAACTTAAGCATCAGAGGGTTCTTGGCCGGTTCACTCCGGTCACCTTTAATCTTGTGCTTCTTTCTTTTCAGGCCTTCCAAGTAACTTCAAGCCCATTGAAGCCCGGAGCATTCAGCCTACTGATTTTTTGTGTATTATCAGTTGGCGCCGTCTGTGGGAAAAGTTAAATTTGTGCTTTGTAATTTATCTTTCTTCGACAAAAGGCTACATGTGTAATTTTCGTTGGGGATTTCATGGATGGCCTGATGACTCCTCTACTTAAAAGGACCCTCCCTATAGTGTTCCCCTCCTTGAATTATTCAGTCAAAACCTAAAAAATGACCAAAATACTCTGAAACCAAAAATTTTACTAAAATATGCCCAAAACCTTAAAATTACCAAAATACCTCCAAAACCTAGAAAATTACCAAAATATCCCTAAAATCTAAAAAATACTAAAATACTCTGAAAACCTAAAAATGACAAAAATGCCTCGTAACCTAAAAAATGACAAAAATACCCTTAGAATCTAAAAATGACCAAAATAACCAATTTAGGTCATTTTATAGGATTCAAAATATTTTTGATAGTTTTAGAGGTTTGGGGTTATTTTTGGTCATTTTAGAGGTTTTGGGTGTGTTTGGTCATTTTAAAGGTTTTGGGATATTTTAGTCATTTTACAGATTTATAGATATTTTGGTCATTTTATAGGTTTGAGGGTATTTCTATCATTTTTTTTAAGGTTTAGGGTGTATTTTTGTCATCATATTGGTTTTAGGGCCATTTTTGTCATTTTATAGGTCTCGGGGGTATTTTGGTTTCTTACTGGTAGTAATGCTAGGACCAGCTTCCTCGTCCATGTTGATATCCTCCTCTTTCATCCCATCAGGTAATTTCCAATTGAAACAATATAAAAGATTTGCAAGTGCAAGCTCAATTGTTGTTGTTGCCATATACATCCCAGGACAACTTCTTCGACCAGATCCAAATGTCAATAACTCAAAATTTTGACCTTTATAATCAATGGAGTTATCCATGAACCTTTCTGGGATGAATTCTTCTGGGTTCTCCCAGTATTTTGGATCTCGTCCTATTGCCCAGGCATTAACTTGTACTAACATTTTTGGGTAAATGTCATAACCATTGATCTTAAAGTGTGACATGGTTTCTCTTGGAAGAAGTAGAGTTCCTGGAGGATGCAATCTAAAAGTTTCTTTGACTATCATCTTTAGATAATGAAGGTGGTCAGTGTCGCTTTTAGTGACTTTCCCTTTATTTCCAATGAAATTTCTAACTTCATCTTGTGCTTTTTTCATCAATTTAGGGTTCTTAGCAAGCTCTGCCATCGCCCATATCAAGGTAATTACACTAGTGTCAACTCCACCTAAAAATATATCCTTATAAACAAATATAGTAACAGGTAAGTAGATAAACATGGGCTAATTTGATAAGGTAAGTAAAGTTAAAAAAAAAAAAAAAACATGGGATTAATAAAAGATTGGCAGCTTACCAAGATTACTGCCTTAATGTTATGTTTTGTGAACCGAGCAGCATCGCCAGACTCAGCTTGCTCCCTTTCAATTCTCAGTAGCACATCGATAATGTCTTCATGCTCTGGCTTTGTCCTCTCAGGATCAAGATGGAGATCAATGACCTGTTGGAATAAAGTATCCAACTCATGAAAAACCCTTTCAATCCTTTTAAATCTACCAGAGAAAGTGTCTATAATCCATCCCACGAAGGGAAAGAATTCAGTTGCATTGTAGCTTCCTATCATGGACACTACCTCATGAACCAGTGCTTGAAACCTTTCATTGTCTAAACCACTCCCGCGGAAACTCTTACCAAAACCAATCCTAAAAGTTATACTTGCAGTAAAGGCAAACAACTCAGGCTCTGGTCCTTTGAAATGTCAAGAAGAACCTCACCTACATACAGTGGCAGCTCCAGGAATTTTGTTGAGGGTGTTCTTTAGGAAGCGTAAATTACACAATCTTATTTCTTTTTAGCCTTTAGGTAATTAAGTTTGATTCAATGTTATTAATTCCATTCCGGCCGAAAAATACTGTGCCGGTAAACAAACCAGAACGAAAACCCACCATATTCCACTTCAGAAAAAATTTTGGGTCATTTCGGTCTATTTCAGGTGTTTCGGTAAATACCGGCCAAAATTCAAGATTATGCCGGCATGATGTTTGTGCTTAAAAAAAAAAAAAAAAAAAATTCTTAAAACCAAAACAAATTTGCATTCTGTAAACCAAAAAACCTCAAAAGGAAAAAAATGAAAAGAAAAGAAATGAACAAAGGGACCTATATAGCTAAAAAAGAAAATTCGTATTGAGAAATTTGAAACTCAAAACTTGAGAAGAGGCACTGCCGTACTGGTACTGGTAGAAGACACAGAAGTTACGAACAATAAGGAAGGCAAAACGTAGATATAAAGTATAGATGAAGATGTGATAAAATTCAAAAGTATGAAGTGTAAAAATTGAGGAGACAGAAGACGTGTGTGGTTAAGAATAAATAAGAAAAAATAATTAAAAATGAGAAGTAAGTAATATATGTTTGGTGAGAAAAAATAATATTGTAATAAAAAATAAAAAAAGGTTGAAAATTGTGTTGTATTGGGCAGTGTGCTGAGTCGAAGGAATCAAGCCACTGCCCAGCCTGAAATAGTTTTATTATATATATATATATATTTTTTTTTCAGATTTTAGTTCAATTTTTTTTTTTTTAGTTTTTTATTTTTGCTTGAAAGACCTCAATATATTTTTTTTTATGAACTCAAAACGATAGAAAACTTTATTGAAACAAAGTAGAATACAAGTAAAAGACGGGCCTTAAGCTCAGCTCTTTTTATTATTTTTTTTTTTTTATTTATTCCGATTGGTAGAGGGGGAACAGTAAACCATTAAAACATGTCCCCAGGGAAAAGGACCAAAAAGAAGAGTAGCCCATAGGCATTATACCCCTGTCCACTGCAACCTATCAAACATGTGCTGCTATCATCCGTTGAAATATCCCAATATATTGTTAAGTTGCTCAAATTATGGACCAAATTTTAATTTTATTGGCATAAATAAAATTCAGGGTGGTCCTAAAATTTTTTTTAAAGGTAAATAAATATAAAATTTAAAATTATTATATAAATTTTTTTTTTTTCAAGTCAGGGTGGTCCTGGGACCACCCTGGCCATAAGGTGGCGTCGCCACTGATACATCATAATGGTGTTCCTGTGAGAACTAGATAACACCTTAACCTTTTCAACCTAAAAACCTAAAAACCTGAACACCAATACATAATTCCTTGTTTCTTAAATTTACTCTAATTTTCCTATAAAGTGGCATTTATTGGAGACCCAAAAGAGCATGTAAAGGAATAGTCAATTTCTTAAAGGCAGTCGGTCTAGAAATATGAAGGAAGGAATTTAAACAAAGAAGACAGTCCACAATAGTTATAACCATCATGATGAAGAGGCTAATTACGTTCTAACTGATTACATGTACAATGATCATTCAGAATCATTTGGCAAAATAAATTTAAAGGCCAATTGTTTATGTGGTGAACCACTTGATGGATTACAAGATTGAAAAAGGTTAGGAAAATTAGAGTCAATTTAAGAAATTAAAAAAGCCAATTCGATGGCTTTTTTTTTTTTTTTTTTTGGGTTATGGGAGGAGCTTCTATTTGGGACCGAGTCATGCGTGTCCATTGGAGGAGTTCATGGGGTTCAGGTAGATGAGAGAGAGAGAGAGAGAGAGAGAGAGAGAGAAAAGACAATGGTGGAGCTTTTATTTATATATATATATATATTTTTTTTTTTTTCCTTTTCCCACGACAGGTGGCAGTATAAGGTTTAGTCCCTAATTCTTTTTTTTTTAGTTTATGTTGATGTGGCTATACATGTGCCGGTCTATGTGATATAAAAATTATATTTTATTTTTACAATTAGCCACATTAGCACTTTCCATTAATCACTTAATAACAAGGCCCATTTTGACACAATACCAGAATGTTAGGGACTAAACTACCACATTTGAAATGTTATGGGCCAAATTGACAATTAGCGTAAAAGTTATGGACAAAATATGTAGTTTACCCTTAATATTTTTGACGGCATTTTATATTTTCTATAAAAGTGGTGTCAAAATTTTGCTAAAACTTTTTATTAACAATTGCTCTAAGGACACACATTAACATGACTTGTTAGGTTCTAAATATTTTCCATGAAGTGTTTTAGATATTGCTCAGGTTTATACAAGTCAAGATTCAAGAATATACAAGTTGCAGAAAGAAGAATTCAAATTCTGAAGAGCTCGACCGATCGAGAGAAACCTTCAACCAATCAAACTGTGATTATGCAGAATTTTAATGAAGGCCCAAAAGCCTACAAAACGTTTAGGGTTTGAATCCAACACTACTAGGTATAAAAGGGAAACCCTAATACACGTTTTTCAAGACTTGTGAATTACTCTTGTGAAATCTGTGAGGTTTTGTAACATTTTAACTCAACAAGCATCTACCGAAGATCTAATCAATACTTCTACTATTGGTGGAATAAGTTGTGGCAAATCAAGTCAACCACAGTTTTTGATCTAAAGCTTTGAGTGGAGCTCTCAAAGTCACAACATGAGTGTTTTTGTGCAACAGATTCATAATAGAAGAGTCTGTGGATTCGAAGCTACGAGTGGTCATGTGAGTAAGTACTACATGAGATAGCACTAGATTTAGGGTTAAGTATATTGTAAAAACTCTCATTTTATTAGTGAATTGTTGTCTTGTGGATTGTTTAGATTAAATCATTCCTAGGTTTTTTACCTTGAAACTGGACTGTTTCATTGGTTTTCATGGATCATCATATCGCTTGTGTTCTTTACTTCTCCGCTATTTGTGATATGATTGATACTTGTTTAACCTAGATTTATTTAATTGAACTAAGTAATAACTTGGCTTCAAATTGGGTTAAACAAACTGTGTTTACAGGGGTCTAAAATCTAACAAATAGTATTAGAGTGTGTTAGCTCTTGATTAGGTAGTGTTACAAAGCACAAAAACCTAGGATAGACTGCTTTAGAGAGATAAATTGAATATATGTATGCAATCTTGAAAATCTACATAATGCATGATGCACTAACTCTAGTGATGCATGAAACTAAAGCATTGAGGTTTGCAAAAACACAGAATTTTGAAAATTGATCAAGAAAATCAAGTTTTATGAAAACTCCCCAATTTATGAAGAACATAAACCCCAACTTTTTAAAAACACATAAACTGAGCAATTGATCATCACAACTGGTGTGAAACATATTATAATCAATCAATCAATCAATAACAAGAATCAATTTTACTCAATTTAGCCCAATTGAACAAAATCCCCAATTGAACAAAATGAACAAAATCCCCAATTTTCTCAAGAATATATGAACCCTAATTTCGAAAATTTTCAAGAAGTATGAAAATTTTGAAGGGAATCACATTACTATTATGCATACACAAAAACCCATTGATCATTTTAACACCAAACACAAAAAATCATCAAAAGCCCCAAATTTTCTAGTGTACGAAATTTTCAGAATTTTGAATGATTTATGGATGAATGGATGTAATTTGATAATAAAAAAAAAAAAAAAGAGAGGGTAAAAGAGTCTTACTTGATATGTAGAAAAAAAAACCCTTGAAGTTTTGACTCAAAAAAAAAAAAAAAAAAAAAAAAAAAAAAAAAAACTCTAAGAGGGATCGAAGAAAAAAAGAAGAAGAGAAAATAGGACAAAACTGATCTGTCAAACCCTTAAGAATTCGAAATTTTTGAACTTCGATCGGTTGAGAGGAATTGAGCAGTGATTGAAAGGGAAAGTTTAAAAATTTTGATCAATCGAGAATCAATCAAACAAGAATCGAACCAGGCAGAGAGTTTTCTCCTAAAAACTGAGCAATTTCGATCAGTCGAGGATTAGCTTCGATTGATCGAGTCAGTAAAAAATTTGAATTTTGAAAAATATGGAAATTTTGCAGAAAAACAACTAAAAAGTAGTTTTTATTAATTTATGATATGAGATGCGCATTTACACTCCTAGAAGATTTCAAAAACATTTTGCTCTCAATTATTTCAAACTCAAACACAAACTAGAAGTACAAATCACTCGATTTAAAACTTCTAAACCATTTTCCTTCAAATTCCACCCAAATCAAGAAACAATCAAAGATTGTCAAATTTGACAACACACACAGTCACATGTACAACATTTAACATTTGATTTACGTGTAGTGTGTGTAACTAGTAAGTGTACAAAATACAAAATAGGTGAAATGTAGATAGAAATTAAGCAAATTTTCTACACTATCAATCACATTGGTCTGAAAGTGACTACCACCTAAAAGTTACATCATATAACTCTCACTTCTCTTAGAAAATGCGCTTGCAATCATGTTAAAACATTTTGATTCTTTTTGCTTTTTACTTTTTGTTTTTGTTTTTGTTTTTTTTGTTTTTTTTGTTTTTTTTTTTCTCTTTTTGAGCACAATTAGAGATATCATGCATGGGCATAAGGAGATAGAAGAGAAAATACCTTCATTTTTTTAAACACCTCTTTTTATCTTGTTGTGCAAGTGCTACACCTTAATGAGCACATCTTTTATTATTTGCACACAAGTGTTTATAATTGGTGAGTAATAGTTGTGAGATAGTTATATATGCCTTTCTCCTAGAATTTTCTAGTCCTTACAATCAAAAAATGTGGCATCACAATCAAGATCGTTTGATTAAAGACTATAAACAAATCACACAATAAAGCATAGAGTAGCACAAACCAGTGAAGTGCAAAAACAAAGCTTATCAAAGCCAAATAAGGTACACAGTCATGAATACAAAGTTTCATAGGCCAACCTTAATCACACAATAAATGTTGTACAATACAAATTTTTTTTTTTTTGAATTTTTTTTAAAACTTAAAAACATCCTAATAAACCCTAGAATGAAATGCATAAAATAAAATCATGAACAAAACATTTTGTCTAAAAGATCAAGAGATTAAGTAGAAGGACCGTGTCAAGCAGACACATTTATGTTAAGTCTTTTGCATCCACATCTTCTTAGATGCAAGCTTGGAGTTGGAGTCTCTAGACATATGAGATTGATGATCAACTCCAGAATTGGCATAGAGGCTAAGAGCTTTATCAACTCATGAATAAGTGTCATAGGATCTTGTGCTTTTCGTACTGACACTTTTTGTTTAGTTGCTTGCTTATAGGAATGGCAACGGGTCGGGTTCGGGTCGGATTTTTGCATACCCGGACCTGACCAGCGGGCCCAGACCTGCGACCCGGACCCGGCCCGAATATTAAACGGATTTTTTTTTGCGGGGCCCAGACCTGCCCTGCCGGGCCTCGCGAGCCCCACAGGCCCCGTTTAGCCCAACCAGAAAAGAAGCTTTTTTTGAAACAAGCCCCAAACTCAACACCATACCCACGACCAAACAACCAATCCCAAAAATCCCTTCTTTTCAAATCTTAATAGCCATACCCAAATTTAAAAAAAAAAAAAAAAAAAAAATCCCATTTTTCAATCCTCAAACCCAGAAATAACCAAACCAACGGAGGAAATTTCGGATCAAACAAAAAATAAATATAAAGAAGAAGATAAAAATAGAAATGGAGAGAGAAGAGAGTCTTGGCCCTGAGTTGGAGATCAGAGAGAGAGAGCTTGAGGTCTTCAGCCTTGGGTTTTAGATCTAAAGATAGAGGGAAGAATGCTTAGGTTAAGTCATGGAGGCTCAACCTGGGGCTGGCTATTGAGCGAGAGAAAGAGACGGAGCTGCCTCAGATGGTGGCTCGCGGTGGCAGCTTGTGGTGGCATCAAGTGTGGATGGGACAACAGAGAACAGACCGACAGTGACAGCTAGGGATGGGACCGGTGGTGCATAGAGCTTGGACCGACAGTGAGAAGCAGAGAGCTTGGGCGGTGCCGCGGCGGTGCTTAAGAGTGAGTGTGTAAGCTGAGATTGAGAGTGAGTGACAGAGTGCTCTTGTGCGTGCTCTTGAGTGACTAAGTGAGTGACAGAGAGATTGAGCGTGCTCTTGTGTGAGGCGTGAGCTGAAATGAGAGGGAGGTGGGTTAGGGTTTACAATTATATATATATATATATATATATATAAGGGGGTTTTTTGTAATTTCAGAGTAACCGGGTCCGGGTTCGAGTTTCGGGCCGGGTTTTTCATAAAACCCGGACCCGACTAGGACCCGGTTTGGGTTTTTTTTTTTAAAAACCCATACCCGGCCCAATTCTTTATCGGATCGGGTGAAATTCAACCCATTAGGGTCAGGCCGGGCCGGGTATCCGCAGGTCGGATATAAATTGCCATCCCTACTTGCTTACTAGCATGCAACTTGAAGCAATTTGGGCAGATATGCCCAGCTCCACCACAGAAGTGACAACATCATTGAGCCTTGTCTTGTTTCTTGCCTATAAGATAAGCAGGCTGCTTGGGTTTGGTGTCACTTAGATCTACCCTTATCCTCCTAGTGGCTAAGACTTCTTCCTTTTGAACCCTTACTTTCGGTTTAGGCACAGATGTAGACACCTCATTTTGTACTTGGTTAATAAACTTTAGTCCCTAGTCCCAATAATGAGTTTAATATGTTTACAAAATGTAATTGAAGTTATTTTGATAGGTTAGAAGTAATTACAACTCAAAAGTACTCAAATCGCTTTGAAAACGATACTGAAAAATGACCATTGCTCATTGTTTTTACCATAACATTTTATCCACAACGAATTTTTGAGTGAGGCTTATTTCATTGGAAAGTAGACATAATAGGATTCAATTTGAACATAAATTTTGCCTAAATTTGGATTTATATTGAGTAAGTTATGACAATTTGAAGTTGAGCCAACTAAGCAGTCGAAATTAGGTTTTTTGGGGACGCATGTATACACATGAATCATGCATTCACATTGAATAGTTTGAGTTGTGATTACCTATAAACTATTGAATCATTTGATTTCCTTGATATCTCATTGAATCTTGTTGTGTAGGCACTGAGGGGCCGGTTAAATATCAATCAAGTTGTGTTCCATAAGCAATGTGAATCTCTTTTCATGGCTCTTCCTTAATTTGAATATTTTATAACTCGTGTTCTTGTTGTTCTTAATTGATTTATATGTTATAATGTTTAGAAAAATGATTTAATTTATTAGGTTTTGCTTTTTTGTGTCTCACCATGTGTTTGAATGAAAAGTTGGATTAGTTTATTAGAAGCATGTTAGGTTTGTTTAATTGTTGTTTGTTGCTTGCTTTAAAACTGTGTTTCTGGGTGTGTATGCGTGCGCATGCTTTAAGTATGCATATGAATACTTGAGGCATGCGTACACATACTTCATGTATGCACACACATACTTGTGCTAAAAAATGCAGACTCAGGGTTCTTGCTATTTTGTTTGTTTTGTTTAGTTTTAATCACATTTTTAGGTCTTGTTGAGTCTACTTTTCACATGTTTAGCATTAGGGTTAGTAGAATAACTTGTTTCACGTGCTTGGATCGATAGAGTGATGATTAGGGCTTATGCTTTAATGAACCACATGAACATTCATGAGAACTTGAACATGCGTTGAATCATAGGTGCTGAGGTGTTATGGCGCAGCGAGGTAAGTGAGGCAAGTCATACATAATTACATGAACATGCATTTGATTTGGTTGATGAACATGGTGAACTTTCTTGATTGATGAACATGCTTGATTAATTTTCTTGATTGGTGATAATGTTTTATGATGTGCTTGTTGCCCTTAGATATATTTTGCTAGATGAATTGTAGGGTTTTTATGCTATGGATGAGTGTGGGACATATGCCATGTTTGGATGTTAGATGCATGTTAGTATGTGTGAGTTTAGAATAACATATTAGATAACTCTTTGATGTGATCAGGATTTGGAACACAATCAGTGGAGTCCAACCTATGGGTTAGGTGGGATTGGATGCCTAACACCTCCCCATCCCCATACCCAAACTCCGGACATGTGCTTTGGTAAAGATCAGTCCTTCCATCAGGATTTGGAACACAATCAGTGGAGTCCAACCTATGGGTTAGGTGGGATTGGATGCCTAACACCTCACCATCCCCATACCCAAACTCCGGACATGTGCTTTGGTAAAGATCAGTCCTTCCACAAGGGTGTTACATTTATGGTTCCAAGATCTAATCTAGATGGTGACTCCATTTATGCCCTCTGCCATAGTCCACCCTAGGCCAAGGCGTACTTTTCATGGATTTGAGGAAACCCAAAGCCCGTCACGGGCTCTTGCGCCCACAATAGACACAGGAGGAACAAACTTAGTATGAGTCACTAAGGAGGAAGAACCACTCTCAACATAACCTAACCCAGTCTTGTCAGATGAAGATTTTTGAACACTTAACATGCCATCAAGCTTAGTACTAGAAGTCCTATCAAGTTGTTCTCTAACAACATGCATGCAATTCGATTTCCAAACTCTAAACCTTTTTAATCAAAGACATGTTCTCAATCTTAACAGCATTGATCAATTTATTAGCATCAAACAATTTGACGAAAAGGTTTTTCTTTTCATGTTCAAGAGTGCTTGACTTTTTCAAACCTAGGTCAACATTTATGGCATCTTTTGCTACAATCTTGCATAGGTTGTTGTAAACCTCTTGCAAGTCAACATTCTTAGAAAGTTCCCTATCAAAAGGGTTCTCATCAACAACCATAAAATCATCTACTACAACAATAGTAGTGAAGGCCATTAAATTTCCTTTTTGATTACTATCAGACTCGTGATCAGACTCCTTATTAGTATTGAGAGTGACAACCATAGCCTTATCCTTAGACTTCAAGTATGTGGAACATTCAGATGTAATGTGTTCATAATCTTGACATCCAAAACATTTTTTGCCTGAAGAGTTGCTAGAAGATTGACCAACCTTATCTTTGTTTAAATTAGGTCTTTTAGATGAATTACTTTTAGGTTGTTCATACTTCTTCACATTCTTAGGGTCAGCAAAGTTTTTGTTTCTCGCCCTTCTATTATTATTCTTTAAAAAGTTTCTAAGTTGTTTGGCAAGATACGCAATCTCAGCTTATGAAATCTCATCATGAAACACACATTTATCAACATCATCTACATATTTCAAGGCCATAGACTTAGACTTGTTAGTCTTAGGTAGGTCAAACTCATAAGATTGAAGGGATCCTACAAGTTCATCTAAGAGATTGTGTCCACATCCTTGCTCTCAGTTATGCCAGTGACTTTGGGCCTAAAATCTTCAGTCCAGGATCTTAAGATTTTCCTAACAATCTTAAGTTCCTCATAAACTTCACCTAAGTTAAAAGCAAAGTTTACTATGTCATTCAGTTTAGCGTAAAACTCATCAAAGGTCACATCATCTGCCATTCTGATGCTCCCAAACCTAGAAGTTAACTGTTGTAGTTTGTTAATTTTCATAGCTTTGGTTCCTTCGTGCATAGTTTGTAAGATATTCCATGCAGTGTGTGCTACCTCTACATTAGATAACCTCTTAAATTCTTCTATGGAAACAAAATTGAATATCGCATTCATAACCTTGTTATTAAAGCTTGTTACTTCCTTTTGGTCATCAGTCCATTGACCCATAGGAGTGGTAGGTCTTTGCCAGTCAACTTCTACAAACATCCAAACTCTCTCATCCAAAGATTTCAATAAGGCTTTCATTCTCACCATCCATTAGGCATAGTTATTCCCATCAAAGTGGGGTGGGATCACCAGTGAGTGACCACAATCCGTGATAACAAGGGTCAGTGATCAACTCTAAGTAAGACTACCTAATCAAGAGCTAACCCGCTCTAATATTACTTATTAGACTTTAGACCCCTGTAAACACAGTTTGTTTAACTTAATTTAAAGCCAACTTATTACTTAGTTCAATTAAATAGATTTAGGTTAAACAAGTATCAATCATATCACAAATAGCGGAAAAGTAAAGAACACAAGCGATATGATAACCTAAGAAAACCAATGAAACAGTCCTGTTTCAAGGTAAAAAATCTAGTGAGAATTTAACCTAAACAATCCACAAGGTAATAATTCACTAATAGAATGGAAGTTTTTACAATAGACTTAACCCTAAATCTAGTGCTACCTCATGTAGTACTTACGTGACCACACACAGCTCCGAATCCACAGACTCTTCTATTATGAATCTGTTGCACACAAACATTCTTGTTTGTGATTTTGAGAGCTCTACTCAAATCTTTAGATCAACAACTGTGGTTGACTTGATTTGCAACAACTTATTCCACCAGTACTAGAAGTATTGATTAGGTTTTCGGTAGATGCTTATTGAGTTAGAATGTTACAAAACCTCACAGATCTCATAGGAGTAACTTACAAGTCTTTAAAAAATGTGTATTAGGGTTTCCCTTATATACCTAGCAATGTTAGATTCAAACCCTAAACGTTTCGTGGGCTTTTGGGCCTTCATTAAAATTTTGCAGAATCACAGTTCGATTAGTCGAAGGTTTCTCTCAATTAGTCGAGCTCTTCAAAATTTGAATTCTTCTTTCTGCAGTTTGTATGTTCTTGAATCTTGATTTGTATCAACTTGAGCAATGTCTAAAACACTTTTAAGACATAACTATCTTATACTGGACATGTTTTTGTACTCGGTTTGCCAACATACAACAAACTTAGAACCTAAACATTTAATTGCTAAATATTTAGAACCTAACAAGCCATGTTAATAGGTGTCCTTAGAGCAATTGTTAATAAAACATTTTTGAAAAATTTTGATAGCACTTTTATGGAAAATATAAAAAGCCATCAAAAAAAATTAAGGAACTACATATTTTGTCCATGAACTTTACACTAATTGTCAATTTGGCTCTTAACATTTCAAATGTGATGGTTTAGTCCCTAACATTTTGGTATTGTGTCAAAATTTTCATTGTCGTTAAGTGATAATGGAAAATGCTAATATGACTAATTGTAAAAATAAAATATAATTTTCATACCACATAGATCGGCACATGTATTGCCACATCAGCACAAACTAAAAAAATAAAAATTGGGGACTAAACCTTATACTGCCACCTGTCCTTAGTATATTTTTATATTTAAAATTTTCTTTCATTTACTTTTCCTTTGCTTTCTTAGGAATCAAATGGGGTTAAAAAATCCAAAATTGAAAACTCAATTTCCTTCATTTTCCCATATTTTTCCAATAATCAATCAAAGAAAAAAAATTTAAAAAAAAATTCCAAAACCCAGAGAGAGAAGCGGAGAAGAATCACAATGATAAAAATAAAAAAAAATTAAAAAAAATTAAAAAATTAAAAATAAATAAAAAATAAAACCACCTAATTAACTCATTTTGGGCTTCCAAGTTCACTAAGGTCTGCATACCACTTCAAAATTTTCAAACCAATCACTGTAATAAATCCATACTTGGACCCAAACTATTACCTTACTCTAATCCCAACTCCAACCATTCAGACGGTGTTTGGTTTATGTGTTTTCATCACTCAATACTCAATTTCCATAACTCATTTTCCAAATTTTGTGGACCCCACCTAAAGTTGTTTTGTTTGGATTAGATTTCTAACTCAATGTTCATAACTCAAAACTCAAAAAAAAATGATTCAAAGATCCTTCCCTCTACACCTCTTTACATTCTCGAAACTCCAATCCCATTTCCTTCAAATGACAAATCCAATATTCCAAAAATAAAAAAAATAAAAAAATCAGAAACCTCTTAGCCTTAAACAAAATGAATTCCGATGAATCTAATCAAACACACTCAGCAAAACCTACAAAGTCCGATTATGATTATGATTGTGATTATAATTCTCTTTGCATATCTCTCTTTGGGTTTTGGAATTTTTTTTTTCTTGTTCGATTGTTGGGAAAATATGGGATAATGAAGAAAATTGAGTTTTCAATTTTTGGTTTTTTAACCCCCATATGGTTCTTAGGAAAGTAAAGGAAAAGTAAATGAAAGAAAATTCTAAATCTGAAAATACACTATGGACATGTGGTTGCATAAGGTTTAGTCCCTAACTTTTTTTTTTTTTTTTTTAATTTGTGCTGACGTGGCAATATATGTAGCAGTTTATGTGGCATGAAAATTATATTTATTTTTACCATTAGTCACGTTAGCATTTTTCATCGATCCATCACTTAATGGTGGTGATTATTTTAGTTTCTAACTCAATGTTCATAACTCAAAACTCAAAAAAAAAAAAAAAAAAATGATTCAAAGATCCTTCCCTCTATACCTCTTTACATTCTTGAAACTCCAATCCCATTTCCTTCAAATGACAGATCCAATATTCCAAAAAAAAAAAAAAAAAAAAATCAGAAACCTCTTAGCCTTAAACAAAATGAATTCCGATGAATCTAAGATCAAACACACTCAGCAAAACCTACAAAGTCCGATTATGATTATGATTGTGATTATAATTCTCTTTGCATATCTCTCTTTGGGTTTTGGAATTTTTTTTTTCTTGTTTGGTTGTTGGCAAAATATGGGATAATGAAGAAAATTGAGTTTTCAATTTTTGGTTTTTTAACCCCCATATGGTTCTTAGGAAAGTAAATGAAAGAAAATTCTAAATCTGAAAATATACTGCGGACATGTGGTTGCATAAGGTTTAGTCCCTAACTTTTTTTTTTCTTTTTTTTTTTAATTTGTGCTAACATGGCAATATATGTTGCAGTTTATGTGGAATGAAAATTATATTTATTTTTACCATTAGCCACGTTAGCATTTTTCATCAATCCATCACTTAACGGTGGTGATTATTTTGGCACAATACCAAAATGTTAAGTATTAAATGACACATTTGAAACCTTAGTGACTAAATTGATAAACAACGTAAAGGTTAAAGACCAAATGCATAGTTTACCTAAATATTAATTGCTTTATTATTTTCCAATAAAATGTTTTTAAAAGTAGTTCATAAACTAATACCATTAGAGAATCTGTTAACTTTTCTCTTTCTCAATTATCTCTCTCTCACACTTGTGGAACAAATGTCATATCATTAATTTCTCAATCTTTATTTTGTCTTTACTCTCTCTCTCTCTCTCTCTTATTTATTATCTCTTTCCATCACAATATAACATCACTCTCCACTCTCTTTTTCTCTCGCCAAAATAGAATATACACTTACTATTTTTTTTCCTCTACTTCTCATTATTTATCATCTCAATTTATTTTATATTTTAAACAAATTTTAAGTGTGATATATATATATTTCATCCCATTGATGCAAAATATGAGAGATATTTAGAATATTTCATTCCAATTTCCAATGAACAAACCAAATCGAAGTAAAAAAAAATGCATTCAGAACATTCGAAAAACAATATCTCTCACGAATCAATGGCGGAGCCACATGTATACTTGGGGGGCCTTGGCCCCTCCAAAATTTTTAATTTTTTTTACAATTTAGGTATATTTTATAAATATTTAAAGGTTATATGGAAAAAAATTAAGAGTTGGCCCTCCCAAAAGAAAGTATTGATCAAATAATCTAGTAATTTTTCTCAAAAAAAGAGAGTTTAGAGCTAATATACAATTGCAATAGAATGAAATAATTAGGTAGTAAGTTTTGAGAGTAAGTGGAAGTGTGGAACCCCTAATTTTTAGCTCAATTTCAAAACCTATTAATGCGTTCAAATCATTCAACATTGATAATATATGCAATTTGGTTGAAATTTCCTATTCTCAAGATTTTATCAAAAAAAAAAAAAAAAAAGCTCATATGAGACTTCAATTATAACATTATGATTCTGATTTGTCAAAAATGGATGAAGTTTTGCAAACAATTTATGTATTAAAAATTTTAAAAAGGAAATTATGAATAATTTTGCTATAAAAATAATAATTGATGAAGTTTATTACGTGAAGTATTATTGTTGAGCATGATTTTGATGGAAGATACTATATTCATTTTTTTTTTCTTTTTTCTTTTTTTGTTCTATATATTTGTATGTTGTATACCCAATTATACAATGTTTGTATACTTATTAGAGTTTAAGAAGATGATAAGTTACTCTTATAAAGAAGATCGTGTGTCTAGATATTAAAGTTGATAATTTTGTGTATATGTACATAACTTACTTTAGAATAAGAAAATTAAAATTCATATTTTCATACACATATATATTATGTGGATTTTTTTAGAGGAGTGTCTATTTGTGATTTGAGTTTATCTTGATAGAATAGTTTGGCCCCCCCAATTCAAAATTCCTGGCTCCGCCACTGTCACGAATTAAGACCTGAACAATAGTATTTGTTCACAGTGGTGTTTGCTACAAGAACAAAACATGTAGTATCCATAGCCTAAATACTTTGATGAAATATAATTGATGAGAAAGATGGGAGATATTTATTTGTATGTTGTTCTCTACAACACTACATGTTAGTGAAAAATTCTATCACTTGCACAAATGAGCCATTGGCCCCTTCATATAGACAACATGAAGGACAAAGCCAAGAAATGCAATTCTTTGGCAATGGGAACCTCTATCATAAGTCGTAACGAACTTTAGTCCTCACGGTTGCAACTTTTTATTTTTATTTTTTTTATACTGAGTTGCGGCTCACCTACTCTTAGTTAATTGTAATAGGCGGGCACCTCTCCTTAAGGCAGCATGCCTCAGGAAGAAGCCATATACTACCTCTACTCGATCCTCGTGTTATTCTTTCCCACTCACCGTCCTGCTTGTCGCGTTAAGCTTACTGCAGAACTAGCTACGGCAATGGGCATGCAACCACCATGCGTGTTTTTTTTTTTTTGGTTTTGTTTTCGATGGTGTTGGACGGTAGTAGGTGTTGGTTTTTTTTTTTTTGGTTAAAATAATTTAAAATAGATAATTTTTTTTTTCCTAAATGAGATAGATAAATAACTTTTTAAATTGCTAAAAACTAAATTTTTTAACACCATCAATTTGAATGGTCTTGGGTGTACTTCTTTTTGTATTCAAGACAGGATCTCAAAACCAAAAAAATTATTAACACATAATAAGCAACACTATATATATATATAAACTATATTCAAACATTCACTTTCAAGTTTCACAAAACCAAAAAAGTAAATTATAAAATTTAAAAAGTAACGAAATTGACGGCCATATGTTTTATTATTTGATTTTTTTGACAAAATTTAGATACAATATTTTAAATGCTGTTTTCACTTAAAATTAAGGCACGTGGTTATTTAACTAAAAAATATAGTTCCATCCCATAAGAAAAAATTCACATAGCAAAATCTTAAAAAGAAAATTTAAGAAATAGCACATAAATACTGTTACTAAAATTTACTCTTTTTTTTTTTTTTTTTTTTTAATGAAACTTGCAGACAACCACAAATTGAGACTCGTCAGCTATGTTTTAAACTTTACAGCAATATTGCTGTACAGTACTACCTTAAAGCAAAAACAACAAAAGCAAAAAGACTACACATCTTTATCAGTAAAGTAGTTCTCTCAAGTAATAACGTTCACAGGTTAAAGAGAGAGAGAGAGAGAGGTACCAGTGGTCAGTCGCTAGGCGAAGGAGCCT
>JARYZH020000895.1:0-54554 GCA_030021035.2 Notholithocarpus densiflorus
CTGATTAACGTAGGATGAACCTTGCTGCAATAAGCTTCTGTGGAGTTGAAAGGTGGTTTTAGTTGGAAATTGGCTTTGCTTAGGCTATTTGACCAGATGAACTTCAACCAAATTGACGTAGGATCTTGTGGTGGGTTTAGAATTAGGAGTTGTGGATCTAGGGATTAGAAATTGTCAAAGAAAGGGTTTTGGGGTTTTGTTAGAACTAAAAGAAAAGGTAGTTTGATGAGTTATTTGAAGGCTATTTGGTTGGAAAAAAATTGTGGGGTATTACAGTTTTGATAGGTAAAAGGAATGCATTGATTTGAGGTTGTAAGGAAGAAGAAAAAGAGAGGATTTTATGGTGTTCAAGAGTTGTATGAACAATACCACAACAAAGAGAAGAAGAAAAGAAAGAAGAGAAAGGAAGGAAAAAAAAAAGTCCAACGTACCTCAATACCAAATACCCTTAATTCATAAGAATTGTAGAACTCATAGTTTTTCCCTTGGATAAAAATTTCACCATGACTTATTATATAAAAACCAAATAAAAATTGGGGGCGTCCCATAAATCCCCCTCTATTTGGAACCCTATATTGGAAAAAATTGAAAGAAAGTTAGCAGGGTGGAAGAAGTTGTATTTGTCAAAAGGTGGTAGACTAACATTGCTTAAAAGCACGCTATCTAGCCTCCGTACTTATTTCTTATCTCTTTTCACCATTCCTACACATGTGGCGAACAAAATTGAGAAGCTACAAAGGGACTTTTTGTGGGGTGACTCTAAGACACATTTGTTGGGTTGGGATAAGGTGTGTATGCCTATTGCTAATGGCGGTTTGGGTATTAGGAAGTTGACCACTTTCAATAAAGCCTTACTAGGAAAGTGGCTTTGGCGTTTTGGGATCGAGGAGAATAGGCTTTGGAGGAGGGTGGTTGCTTTGAAATTTGGGGAAGAATGGGGGGATGGACCTCTAAGTTGGGAAGGGGTGTTCATGGGTGTGGTTTGTAGAGAAGTATCCGGATGGGATGGGAAGTGTTTAGCAAAAATGTCCAGTTTAAGGTTGGGATGGGGGATAGAGTGAAATTCTGGACAGACAGGTGGTGTGGAGATCTTCCTCTCCATTTGGCTTTTCTGGTCTTGTACAATTTTGCTGCAAACAAAGAGGTTTCCGTAGAATCATCTTTGATATGTCAAGGAGCAGGGAATAGGAGAACTTGGGATGTTCGTTTCATTCGGGGTCCTAATGATTGGGAGGCAGATGTGGTGGATGATTTCTTTCGATTCTTGGCATCCAATTTACCTTTAGTGACTAATGGTGATCATATGAGATGGAAGTTGACAAAGAACGGGATTTTACTATCCGCTCGTATTATCATAAGTTACATGGTTCTTCTTCCATTGTCTTTCCATGGAAAGGTATTTGCAAGGTTAAGGCACTCCGGCGTGTCTCTTTCTTTGTTTGGATAGTGGCATGGGATAGGATTCTCACAAGAGATAACTTGTGGCTTAGGGGCTTTGACTTCGTTGACTGGTGTATTATGTGTTGTTGTTGTGGGGAGACAATAAGATAATTTGTTGTTACATTGTGGAAAGGCCTATTGGCTGTGGTGCTTTGTCTATAGAACTTTTGGGATTTCATGGGTCCCCTCATGTACGGTGTCAGATTTTTTTTTTGGTTGGTGGAATTGGTTGGGGATGCATTCATCTCACATTTGGAATTTAGTTCCATTGTGTTTGATGTGGTATATTTGGAGGGATTGCAATCGGCGGACGTTTGAGGATTTGGATAGATCCGATGACCAACTGTTTGCTCTCTTTTCGGGTTCCCTTTTTGATTGGGCTAGGGCTTGGGGACTCACATCTAGTGATTCTCTTCCTTTATTCCTTAGCTCTCTTCTTCTTTGTAATTAGTGTTTTTTTAAAATGTTTTTACTTTTCCATCTTTTTTTGTACTTTTGATATGCTGGTGCTACAATGCATTTAGCAGTTTTTTGAATATACATCTTTCTTACCTATCCAAAAAAAAAAAAAAAAAAATTGGTTTAAGCCTAGGATACATATAACTAGTCCTTTAAAACCACATGACTTTCATTTCAATTGGAATTCACTTATGGACTCCATAAAATGAATCTTGAATGATGAATTTGCAAAGTAGTAAAAAATCAATTTTCCATGGTTGCATCATTCTCCCACAGTTGAGAAAAATACTCATCCTTGAGGTTTAAAGTACTGAAATATAAGAACCTTTAAACTTGTACCAACTTAGCAAAAAAAAAAACTTGAAGCTTGTATCAATCCTTCATTCACTTTGTAAGCATTAAGATCAAAGAATTTTTCTTTCTCGCCATATTGGCAAAATAATTTGGAATAATAAAATGAATGCTTGCAAGGCTTTTCAACTTAAAGTCAATATCTTCCTTGGTCTTAACTTTTCCGTGATCAACTTTTTGCTCATCTTTTACCTTTGTGGTTGCTATTGTCCATGTGATGCATTCCTTTGTTTGTTTTTTTTTTTTTTTTTTTGAAGTTGGACTTGTGGTGAATCAGTAGGCTGAGTTTATCTCTCCTTAATACCAGACCTTGACGAACCGATCCAATTCCAGTACATAATTGAGGTTGCTGTGGCAGCTAATTGGTAAGGCCATATCCATCAGATTTTGAAGGGATAACAGGTGCAATGTTTGCCTAATAGGGTGGTGATAAATTTGGGTCTAACTTAGAATATCTAAGTTCTTTATAAGTTCCATCCTATCAAGATATCTAGAATAGCTAACAAATCTTCTAGCTTTGTTTCTATTGAACACACCTTTTCATTCAATTGTAGCAAAGTCTTCTTTGTTACTTTGTATTTTTGAGAAGAAGTCTTGAACTCAACTTGGAAACTGATTCCGCATTAGAAACCATTATCTTGGATGAAAATTTTGTCAAGTAGTTGGCGGAACAACAAAAATAAGTCTTGAATGAACAAAAATGCAAAGTAAAAACAAATCAATCTTCCATGGTTTCATCAAAGATTGATTGTCACAATAATAATAAAAAATTTCATATGCAACACACACACATGCTCACATGTTTATTTATTGCATTAGGGTGGTTTGACCTATCCATTGTGAGCTTAACCTCACCCGCTCTTTCATGCTTGATACCAATGTTTATTTGCTGCAATATCATATTGCTGAATTAAAAAATGTTCTTGATTTTGTTTGTTAATCATTTTTTTTTTTTTTTTTTTGTATAATGAGTTTGCTGATGTGTTTAAGGGCCCACTTGTTTTAGCATAAAATTCAGATTATTTTCACCATTAGCATATGTACATGTTTTAAAGCCGCACTTTTTCTAAGTACAACTATACTATTTCTGAGCTTATTTTTTAGGCAAACTTATTTTTCAAGCCAATAAAAATAAGTTATCCAAATGCACACTAATTCTGGTGGTTTCTCTGTTTGTCTAAAAGATTTTATTTTAGTTTTCTTTCAATGGAAATTTGGTTTCAAAACCCTGTGGCTGCATCAGTAAACTGTCACATTTTCCTGGGATAACACTAGCAAGAATGTTGATCTGCATGCTGGGAAGACAATAAAAATTCTTTCAAGACACTCATCTCTGCAGAGAACACTGGTGTGAAAGTCAAACTGTCCCCAGATTATGAGATGGGTATCTGTAATAAAACTCCTGAGTTTCTCAACCTATTAGGAAGGTATATATTTCTATATTGTGGAATTTGTGGTAATCTATACTACTAATTGTATGTTAGGTTGATAAAAGGCTTTACTATTAAATCTATTTTTCTTGTAGGTTCCTGTGTTGGAAACACCTGTTGGTCCAATATTTGAGAGCAATTCTTTAGCATGTTATGGTAAGACTATAAATTTTCCTCCCTCACCCATTAATTTTGGTCATCCCTTGAAGATTGTTATGTTGGAACTTATGGGCTTTTTCTCTGTTGCTGTAATTACTTGCCTGAAGGGTAGCAATCCTCTTTATGCTTCTTCTCATATTGTTTGTGCGAGATGTTTGGTACTACTGATTGTGCTCTCTCTCTCTCTGCATGTATGTGTGTTATGATACTTATTGTTTTGTACGCTTGAATTTTCTGTTCTACATAGAGTACTGGATTGATTTTCCATCATTGGAGATTGATACTAATATTCTGGCATGGTGTAAACCTAGAATTGAATGTGCAATATACCTTCCTCTGGTGAGCTACATCTTATTTCATTATGGAATTGTTCTACTTCCTTTAAGGCATCTAAATGATGAACAAGTTTTATGGTAAATTACACACACCTAATAAGTCTTGAATTCACGACCTCACCCTCCACCTAAAACTTATATGGGGAGGAGGTGTCATTTGAGCTAAAGCTCATAGCCTAATGTGGGCTATATATATTCTATTGTAAAAATTCAACCAATGAAGATCCAAATATCAAAAGAGGCTCAATGAAATACACCTCCAACTTATCCAACTTTTATTAAATACATAAAACAATGACTATGCTTGCCCACTTCATAAACATGCTAACATATGTTACATATTCTAGGAAAATCTAAATGTTCATAATCCCCTCATAACTATGGACTGCCCTTATCTGAAGTGAATGTGTTTTTGTGTGAAGGCTGAGGAAGCTGCAATTTCTTCATTGAAGAGAGTGCTGGATGCTCTAGACACCCATCTTGCTTCAAACACTTTACTGGTTGGGAATTCTGTAACCTTGGCTGACATTGTTACAATGTGCAACTTATACATAGGCTTCACCCAACTCATGACTAAGAGCTTTATTTCTGAGTTCCCTTATGTGGAAAGATACTTCTGGACCATGGTGAATCAACCAAATTTCAAGAAGGTTCTGGGAGAGGTTAAACAGGTAAGTCTGTTTCCTGTTACAAAGAAGCATCTCAGCCAAAAGTCTGCTAAACCAAAGCCTAAGGATAAACCCAAAAAAGAGGAACCAGCAAAGCCCAAATCAGAACCTGGTGAGGAAGAGGAGGCTCCAAAGTCCAAACCTAAGAATCCTCTTGATCTACTGCCCCCAAGTAAGATGATACTGGAATCTGGATGAGTGGAAGAGGCTGTACTCAAATACCAAGACTAACTTCAGTGAGGTTGCTATTAAAGACTTCTTTTGTCATCTTCTTTTGATAGTGACCTAGGTATTGTGAGATGTTTGGTACTGCTGATGGTGCTCTCTCTTTCTGCATGCACGTGTGTTATGATGCTTATTGTTTTGTATGCTTGAATTTTCTGGTCCACATAGAGCACTGGGTTGATTTTGCATCATTGGAGATTGGTACTAATATTCTGGCATGGTGTAAACCTAGAATTGGATGTGTAGTATACTGTATACCTTCCTCTGGTGAGGTACATCTTATTTTATTATGGAACTGTTCTATTTCCTTTTGTCATCTAAATGATGACCATGCTTTATGGAAAACTAAGATAAAGTGGATGAAATAAGGAATTTGTTTTTTCTCGATGTAAATTCAAAATTAAAGTTGGATATATATATATTCTGTTGAAAAACGTCAACTAAAGAAGATCCAAATATCAAAAGAGGTTCAATGAAATACACTCCAACTTATCTAAAACAATGACTATGCTTGCCCACAACATAAAAATGCTAAAAAAATCGGTTACTTCTTTGAATAGTCAAACATCAACATTGTTGGATCGGGTCAATGATTTACCATAAGAAATTTGTATTTCGAGAATAATTAAACCTATTATTGAATTGTAAGTATATTTATTTATAGATAAAAGAAAACAAAGGAGTGCTTCTATGAATAAACAAATATTTGCCAATGTTATTAGGGACTGCTATTCCTGCGCAAATTTTCACCTTTTTAGTGCGTATGGAGACTGCTATGCCCTGCTGAAATTCCTCATGATCATTTAGCTTTTGAGCCTAAACTCAGGTTTTATATTTTTTTTCTCCTTAAAATAATAATGGTGTGCCATATTGAGATAAGTAGTATTTATTTATGGAAATTGAATTATCAAAATAGAGTAGTTTTTTTGTTATTAAAAAAAAAAACTTAATTAGAATAATTTTAGTTTTCATTCCTTTCGGCTAATGGAAATGTTTTTGTTACTTGGGCTTGGGTTGGACCATATCAATAATGGCCTAAGTAATATGCTCAGCCTTTTTAATTGTCTCTTGTCTCTCATCTCTCATTTGACATTTCTAGGCTAAGCTAATTGAAATCGCAGTTCTCATTTTCAGAAATTGCTTCTGCATGCCTTACGACACAAGCCAATAAGGAGTTATATAAGACATTGTGCATGCCCTTTTAATAAAGAAATTGGGTTCATTGAATATTGACTTAATTAATGTGTGCCTTTTTGTTTTTCTGCCAATAATGGGGTTATAAAAGACTTGAATATCTTTTTGACTTCAGGAACTATTGTTAATGACAACGTCTTCTTAACACCTAATGGTTTCCTTCAGCATTTTTGTTGTTCCTCTAGTTTTCTTCCAGTACTTCTTTTTTGTAATGAATATTTTCTCCCAGTACGTACAAGTTCTAATTATGTGTAACATTGCAACCATTATCTCTCCTTGTTTTTATGTATGTGCAAGAATGGTGGGACTATGACCCCTCCACTTGAAACAAACTCGTCTTTGAGTTGATGGTCGAAATCTGAAATCTTTCGCTCCAAATAAACAAATACTTTGAATACTTTAATAACTTGATCTGGTTTTGAAACTTGAATTCTTCATAAAGTGTAGCATAAAATTTTTTCTCATCTACCTTCAATTTATTTGCAGCATCAATCAACATGGGGTTGATAATAAAATCAAAATTTTCTACTCGAAGAAAATCAACATATTGTGTAGAAATCAACTAGAACTTGGCAGTTGTGAATGATAGACTCATCATTATTTTTAACTTCAATTGGATTTTTCACAATATTCTCAATAATTACCATCTCTTGATTTCTGTCATTCTCACAATCAACGTAACATTCTTTTCTTTGACATCTTCATCAAACTTTTGACAAGTGGTATCTTCAATCTTCAATTCAATAACTTTTTGCAAGTCTTGATCTTCTTTAACTGCTTCAAAATTTTCTTTAGAAATAGGCTGCTTCTTCTCAACCCTTAAAACCTTTCCTTTATTTGATACATGAACTTGGCTATGATAATTTTGGTTTTGACCTTTCATGTTTTGAACATATTGCTTTTTATATGAATACACAGATTTATAATCAACACTTGTATAATCTAGTATATCATAATAGTCATTAGGAAACTATAAATCAATTAATACTTTTTTCATTCTTTGCCAAGAGCAGATTGGATGCTTACCTCGCCGCTTTCTATTGATTTGAATCTATTCCCACCATTCCTTTGCTTCATTGTCCAATTTATTAGATGCAAGCCACACTTTTTCTTCATCACAAATCTTCCAAAAATTAAAATACTCTTCCAAATCAAGAAGCCAGTCGATAAAATCCAACTTACACCTATCTCCATCAAAGAATGTAATTTTGTTGTAGCTGGGAGTGCGTTTTTGAATATATTGATCATTGTCGTTGTGAGATGATTTCCTAGCAAGAAGAGTAGCAATCTTTTACTTGATTTCACCTATAATTTGCTGACTCTTTTCACAAAATTGTTGATTCTCATTACGAAAATTAAGGAACTCAGCCCTAGTGAGGGCTGTGTTGTGTTGTTGATGTCATTGTTGTCATTGTTGTTGTGGTGGTCACCATCTCCCCGGTTAGCCATCAGACCAGGGCATGTTAAGGCTTTGATACCAACTGATATTGTGGAAGTCTGAAGAAAGCACACACGATACTTTCTTGATGGAATAGAAACTAAACTGTTAGTTTCTGGTAGTAAACCTCAAATCAACAAGGGGTTTTTTAAATCCACAAGGTGACAGGGTTCTAGAATCCACCAGAGAGAAATAGATAAAGTCTGTATTTTTATAAAGTTTGTATTTTACAATGCGTTTAAATAGAAAAAAGAAAGAGATTAAATTCTATAAGGACGTGGTGTAAAACCCATGTTTTACCCCTCCAATCTCAACATGTCACATTATCTTATTACACATTTAAGAATAAACACAATCACACTCAATCAATTCTAATAACTATATATAAATCTGACCAAATTGGGAATTTATTAAGATATTATTAGGTGTGGTAGGATGTATTGAATTTTAAGTGAAATGTTGATGTGGCAATCACTTATTGGATAGTGTAAAACTCATGTTTTACACCCTATACTTATAGAATTTAATCTCAAAAAGAAAACCTAGGGTGATTAGAAACCCCAAGGCGGCTACGAAAGTATATAAAACCCTAATTTAAGTAAACAACATTAAAAATACCTAAAACAAGGCAATAAATAACCTAAACCTAAAATAACAAAAATTAAATAAAAATACTAAAATTAAATTATTACAAAAATTAAATATTAAACCGTGTCCTACATCACTATCTCTGGGAGAAGAGCACTTCATACAGTGTGGCATTGCTCAAGACCTTCGTTCTGATGAAAGATATAGTCTGAATGTTGGAAAAGGATTCATATAGCCAAACCCAATTAGTTAGAATTAAGTCTAATTTGAGTTGCTTAGGGGGTGTTTAGTAGAGAAGTTTGAGTAATGTTGTTTGAGTGTTTTTGATATACGTGTGAGTGAAAATGTGTGTGAAAATGTGTGTAATGTTGTTTAAAATGCTCAAAAGTGTGTTTGAACTTACCTACCAAACACCCCCTTAGTAGTTTTAACTCATGTAGACAAGGAAATTAATTTTATTTTACATCAGCATTGGCCTGCTTTCTTCCAGAAAAAGTGAACTTTTTTCTTCTGGTTTTTACGTTATCATGGACTTATGGCAGGTAAATGGTTCAGCAAGAGTCAGGTTGAGGGAAACAGATGTTATTTGCAGTGTGAAGGTATTTAATGGTTCAAGATGCTGGATCTTCCACACGTATCTACATTAAGCATTTCCTCCTGTGTTTTGTGAATTCTTGTAATGTTGTTTACTAATTTCTGTAATTAATGCTGGCTGAACTTGGAAAGCCGAGTTCATTGCAACCTGACAAAGGAAAGGTTACCATACATGTTGATTACAGTCAGCACCAATGTTTGAGGTTGTATATCTGATGATAACTTCTAATACTATCAATTTTTGTTGATTGAGCTCATATAGTTACTCTTCTTGTAATTATTATTAGGTTGAACTTATTTACATTGGCTTATTTTGTTTAAAAAATAAGGTGTATAAGGTATAGTTGTACCTAGAAAAGTGAGCTTTTAAAATGCCATAGTAGTTAAAATAAGCTGGATGTTTAGGCTAAAACAAACAGACCATTTATCCTTTGTTTGTTTTAATAAGAATTCATTATGTGAAATAGCAGTCGAAATTCAATAATGACACAATGGGGAAGAGTTATTCTCATTGCCAATTTTCTTTGTAGTTAATATACTCCTATTTTATATATATTTTTAATTTAGATTTATACCTTACTCAGGGTAGAGTGGGTAAGAAGTTGTCCACAGAACTCTCAGTTTCTCTTAATTAAGAATTGTCTCTTGGTTGCTAAAAGTGGAGCTGGTATGAATCTAATCAGAGCAAGAGAAGTTACCATCAATTTATTGCCCTACATATGCTTTCTATCATTTTGCAGGTCGTCCTCTAATTAGTATTTTTATTATAGGTTCTTGCTTGGCTTGAAGTGAATAAAGAGGTCTTCTTTATTTTTCCCAGGAGCTGGAATTGATCTCTCATTTCTACTAGTTGTTGAGGGAAACATTTTGGGATTTTTATATTGATTGTCTTGTCGTTTGTTCAGACGGGAATCTGCTTGATGCCCTTGGCGCTGCCATTAAGCTAGTTTCTCTCCGCATATATTGATTAATTTGCAATTCAATTTTTTTCTTGATTTTTGTTAGTAGTGGGCATGAGGCTAAAAGAGAACTAGTAAAAAGCTAGTATGATAGTTTCACCTCGGCCCCTCAAAGTAAAATTCCTGACTCCGCTTTTGGTGGTAGAGATATGGACTTATATAGACTCATCACTTTTTCTTTACTACTCACAATCTACCGTGCGAGGATTTATTACAAAAATTATGTAAATATCATAATTCATAAGTAATATTCCTTTTTTATTTTTTTATTTTCTTATGAAAGTTGTATTCCTCCCATAAGTCTAACTCATAATTCAGATCTCTTGTAAGTCTAACGACTCTAATCCATCATTGCCACCTTCTGCTTTTTGAAGGACTCCACATTCCATGCTACCCCACTATCTCTAATGACTCAAATCTATCATTGTCACCTTCTGCTTTTTGAAGGACTCCACATTCCACGCTACCACACTATCCCCTCTTCTCTTCTTCTTCTTCTTCTTCTTCTTCTTCTCTCTCTATATCTCTCTCTCTCTCTCTCTCTCCTACCTAGATATAGAAAAACAAAACTCTCTCCTTCCTCTCTCACTCTCTCTCATTCCTACCTAGGTAAAGAACAATAAACTCTCTCTCTCTCTCTCTCTCTCTCTCTCTCTCTCTCTCTCTCTCATTTCTACCTTGTTAAAGAAAAATAAAACTCTCTCTCTCCTTCCTTAATTTTGCCCCTTTCACACCTGGGGACTTGGATAATAATGTGTTTGTGGTTGTACTAAAATCAATTGTAAATATACAATTAACACCACTGCTCAAGAGTAATTATGTTAAAGTGCTTTATTATTTTCTTTGCTTGAAATACTCTATATTGGTGAAATTGCTAGGGAGAAGACCACCATGTTCTAAATTATTGTAATTTGGTTATGCATATGATAAGAAGTTGAAAATTCTCCCTTTACATCAATAATTTAGAACTTGCAAGTTACACAAAATATTATAGAAGTTGTAACTCACGAGCTTTGTGGGCTATTATTGTTACATTATGATGACAAATTTGTGTTGGTATTATTCAGCTGTTATCATGCCATATAAATAGGAATTTGTATTTTCTCAAAAAAAAAAAAAAAAAAAAAAAAAAAAAAAAGAAAGAAAGAAAAAATTTGTGTAACAAATAGCTCTGAAGAATTTGTGTATATGAGGAACTTGTGCATTCTAAGTTTTATTAGTATAATGTTTGGATTCCGAGAAACTGAAAAATATGTTCCATATTTATCAAAAAAGAAAAAAGAAAAATATGTTCCATAACCCTTGCAACAAGATCCACATAACCAAACTTTTTTTTTTTTTGGAGAAAACCATATAACCCAACTTAATTAACCAATTAATTTTTTTTGATAAGTTTAACCAATTAATTAGTACCAAACGAAATCATAAATTCAGAAGAAATCAAGTGCTATTAGACTCTTCTAATTAATACGGAACTCATAAGTCATAAGTCGGCTCATTCTTATAAAAAAAAAATGTCGGCTCATCTCATTGAACCCAATCGCGTGGCTCTACGTCGCTGCCTTTTTTTTGAAGGATACCAATTATCCCATATCCTACGCTATCCCATTATTTGATAATTTGATACCATTGCCTCTCTCTCTCTTTATTTTTTTTTTCTGAGGGATGCTGCCACTAGTTCTCCTAGTTAAGGATACGAAAAATATGAGACCAAAATGTAAGGGTGGAACCCACACGGCCACACATTTGTCTTGCAGTGTCTGAAGACTCAGAACCTATCCAAAAAAAAAAAAAAACATGGTTCTCTCTCTCTCTCTTTATATATAAATATATATATATATATATCAAGGGTCCGGTTAATGTGTGCCCTAAGGGCACATATTAAGTCATCCATTTTTGGAAACATTTTTTTGAGAATTGAAAAGCTGTCAATACTTTTTTAATTTCCTAGAAATTATTTTCCAAAAATGGTTAATTATTGTGTGCCCTAAGAGTATACATTAGCAAAATCCATATATCAATTCAAGCCTACAAAGTTGACCAAAATATGTCTCTCTCCTACAAGACCAAAATTTCTCTCTCCTCTCTCTCTCTCTCCTACAAAGCTAATTCACACAATACCAAAAAAAATTATTCTCTTTCTCTTACAAATCTAATTTACATGACCAAAATCTGTCTGTCTCTCTCTCCTACAAAGCCAATTTACACAAAACCAAAATCTTTCTCTCTCTATCTCTATCTCTCTCTCTCCAACAAAGCTAATTCACTCAAGATCAAAATCTCTCTCTCTCTCTCTCTCTCTCTCTCTCTCTCTCGTGGCTACAAAGCAAGTTGCACGAGACCAAAATCAAAGGGTGGAACCCACACGTTTGTCTTCCAAGAACATGGATCTCTCTATGGTATAATAACCGTATAAGTCATAACCCCATTGCCATTTTGTGCATAAAGAATAGCTTAATTAGGCTTGTCTCATATTCGATATATATAGAATCATAGAAGAGACAGATAGTAGTCTGATTTTAATATTGTTTTTTATATGTGAAAAATAGTTGTCTCTGTTAGCAACTTAATTCAGTAGCTTGCCTTATTTTATTGTTTACGATAAAACTGCTTAGTGCCTTTTTAGGATGAATTGATTTGAATCTTGGTTAGTTGTTTAAATTTGATAAAATTAGTTGATCATATCATATGTTGTGTGAATTGTAGAACAATGTTGTTGTGTTGTGTGCATATATAGTACGTGTCTTGTGTGTATGTGCCTCTTTTTATTTGTTCAATTATTTGTTTATTTGTCATTTAGCTTTAACATTTGGAAAATGAGTTTTTCACGGCCTCTTTGATTTTATATAATGAAAGAGAAATTACTTTGACATCTAATATGAATTTAATTATTAATGATTTTCAAGATTTAAATATGTTGAGATAATTGCATTCTAATGTAATAAGAAACAATTATTTTGTGTCTTTTTATTTGTTGATAGTTTATTAATACTAAATAGATGCTTATTTGCATTTTATGATTTTTTTTGGTTGTTGTTGTTTATACTTCACCCCGCCTCCCTGAATCAAACTCTTGACTCCATCCCTACTTGTAGCAAATACTCAAATGAGAATACAGGACTTAGAAACGCGAGTTATATTAAAGAGATTAAATTCTATAAAGATGGAGTGTAAAACTCATGTTTTACACCATCCAATAAGTGATTGTCACATCAACATTAAAATGTTCACATGATATTTTACATGATTATTATAGTGTCATCTCTCTCATTATTAGGCACCGCATCTTCTATAGTATCTTATATTCTCATTACGTTCCACGTACCCACGTTCACCACCTATTGAATGTTTCACAATTCCTTGTCTTTTGGTGCTCACCCTTGCCTTGAAAATACTAAAGAAGGATTTGTAGTAATTTTCGTTTGCAATCTTAGGATGGATTACTTTGTGATTTAAGTTCAAGCTCCAGCTAGCGATAATGGTAGTTTGATCCAAGAGAAAAGTATACAAGAAAAGAATTTGAATTCTATTGAAATATACTATTTGTGACAAATTAACAATTTTTCCTACCATAATAATACAGAATTCCTACATAAAGAAGAGAAAAAAAGGACTTTCATGCTTCAAGATCATTAGGATTAAGATCCAGTGAGTGAGAAAAATTAAGAGATTTGGCCAACAATTTAAGTAAACTAACACCCTAATGATACTTTCATTAAAAAACAACTTAAAAGCAGCTTCCAATAAATTCATCCCATTTTATTACGAGTTACTCAGTATTACGAATTAGTCAAACCATACAGAAAAGTTTTGTGAAGATTTGACATACGGAGTCTGATACTATTAGAGCCTCTCATTTTATTGTGTGAACATATCTAAATTGTGCCTCAAATTAAAATGCAATAAAAAAAAAAAAAAAAAAAAGTAGAAAAGAGAAGGTTTTGTTTAGATTTGGCATCCAAAGCATGATACTATAACTCAAATAAATGGACTACTTAATTGTCCTTAATGGAATCATCAGCTATTTCTGAAGGGTGTGAGTTGAAGATATAAATGAGAACGCAATTAATTTGCTGTATAACAGCAAATGAAATCACATTCTGCAACAACGTTATCCAAATCAACAACGTGATGCAATTTATTAGTGAGCTCCATGGTCCTTCATTAGTGGATTGAAAAGGGTCTAACATAAAAATTCTTTTTAAGTCATCAATTTCATTCTCCAAAGTTACTACTCATTGGTAAGCAATATCTGTTTTCAAAGCATTAGATCAATTCAAAGACTTGGAACCAATCATCCAAATCCCTTATTGCAACCTTTTGCATTTTAAGGACCCCACATCCCATGCAACCCAACTCTCTCTCTCTTTCTCTCTCTCAGCTAAATAAGAAAAATAAAACACTCTCTCTCTAGACTTACCTATTCAGAATCTAGATAAATATTGTGTTTGTGGTAGGCTTCTAAATAATAATGTGTTTGGGGTAGGCTTTGTGGTTGTACTAAAATCAATTGTAAACATACAATTAAAACCACGGTGTCAAGAGTAATAATTAGTTCTAATATGTTGAAGTTCTTTATTATTTACTTTGCTGGATACCTTAATAAACAAGAAATAGTATTGGAGAAATAGCTGGGGGAGAAGGCCATGCCATGTTCTAAATTATTGTAATTTGGTTATGCATATGATAAGAAGTTGGAAATTCTCCCTTTTCATTAAGTTAAACTAAATGTTAGAGAAGTTGAAACCCATGAGCTTTGTGGTCTATTATTGTTACATTATGTCATTATGATGACAATTTTGTGTTGGTATTATTAGGCTGTTACCATATAAAGAGGAATTTGTGGATCAAATAGCTCCAAAGAATTTGGTCCAAACATTTTTCTTTCTAATATTGAATACATAAGTTGGCTACAATCCAATCACGTGGCTCTACGTCAGTGTCTTTTTTGAAGGATCCAACATCCACACGCTACCCTATTATTGATAATATGATACTATTGCCTCTCTCTCTCTCTCTCTCTCTCACTCTATTTTTCTCTCTTCACGACCTCTTCTTTTTAACTACTCCTAAAGTTTATAGAAAAACATGAGACCAAAATCTAAGGGTGGGACCAACACATTTGTCTTCCACTAGACAAAAAACATGGTTCTCTCTCTCTCTATCTCCAATATAATCTCTTTCTACTTTCTAGACAAAAAACATGGTTCTCTCTCTCCTTTCTCATTTCTTTCTACTCTATCTCTTTCTCTCTTTCCTTCTAACCAAAATCTTTCTCTCTCTCCTTGTTCTAGCAAGAAAGCTTACTAAAATATATTTTTCTTTCTCTCACTTCTACCTACAAAGCTAATTTACATAAGACCAATTTTTTTTCTCTCTCCTACAAAGCTAATTCACACAAGAAATTTCTATCTCTCTGTCTCTCTCTTTTTCTCTCTTTTCTAGTCTCTCTCTCATCTAGCCACAAAACTAACCAGAATCTCTCTCTTTCTCTCTCTTTTCAACTCTCTCTCCTTTCTTCTCTCTCTCTCTCTCTCTCTCTCTCATCTAGCCACAAATTAAACTAATCAAAATATTTCTCTCCCTCTCTTCTAGCTAGAAAGTTGACTAATTTTTTTTCCTATCTCTCTCTTCCTTTTAGCTACAAAGCTAATTCACATAAGACTTCTCTCTCTCTCTCTCTCTCTCTCTCTCTCATTTAGCAACAAAACTGACCAAAATCTTTCTCTCCCATTCTCGTTTCTACTCTCTCTCCATTCTACTCTCTCTTACTTTCTCTCTCTCTCGCTCTCTCTCTAGCCACAAAACTAATCAAAAAATTTCTCTCTCTTCTAGCTAGAAAGCCGACTAAATATTTTTTTTCTCTATCTCTCTCTCCCTTTTAGCTACAAAGCTAATTCACATAAGACCTCTCTCTCTCTCTCTCTCTCTCTCTCTCTCTCTCTCTCTCTCTCTCTCTCTCGTCTAGCCACAAAACTTACCAAAATCTCTCTCTCACTCTCTTTTCTACTCTCTCTCCATTTTAGTCTCTCTTTCTCTCTCTCTCTCATCTATCCACCAAACTAACCAAATTCTTTCTTTCTCTCTCTCCCTCTCTCTCTAGCCACAAAACTAATCAAAATCTTTCTCTCTCTCTTCTAGCTAGAAAGCTGACTAATTTTTTTTTTCTCTCTCCCTTTTAGCTACAAACCCAATTCACATGAGACCTCTCTCTCTCTCCTACAAAGCTAATTTACACAAGACCAAAACCATTCTCTCTCTCCAACCAAGACCAAAATCAAATAGTTGAATGGAACCCACAAACGTTTGTTTTTTGAGAACATGGATCTCTCTCTAGCTCTCTCCAACCAAGACCTTTCCTTTCTCTCTCTCTCTCTCTCTCTCCATACATGCAAGACCAAAATAAAAATATTGTTGGAATGGAACCCACACGTTTGTCTTCCGAGAACATGGATCTCTCCATATATATATATATATGCATTATGCCATGGTATAACCATATAAGTCATATTTTCCATTACCATTGTGTCCATAAAGAATAACTTAATTAGGCTTGTCTCAGATTCAATTCCAATGGGAGGTTCTGCCACGCCAAAGTCATTCCCCTACTTCCCTCCTCTTCCTCTCAACTGGTAACAATGGCTATATATATTGTACGGTTCTTTCTGTTCGTTTGTTTTTATTTTTGGGTGTTGATACAGTTTTCTTTTGTCACAGGGAAGAAAAGTTGCTGTTGTACCTTGACGTTGGGGGGAAAATAATATACCTTCTGATACTCATTGCTATGCTCTTTTTTGCACTGCGCAAGTGTAAACGTAATGGTGGCCGTCGCCAAACTACTCTCCGTTTCAATGGCGCCGCCAGTGATGATGACGGTGATACCTGCAGCAGCCAAATCGCTATGACTCCAGCTTCCCTAGCTGTGACTACCACGATGCCTTAGTAATTACAGACATATACGTACTGTCTAAGTGGTCGTGAAGCTTCCACCTTTGGAGGAGGAAATCTGCTTTCATGCCTTGAAAATAAAAATATAATAGTTGTCATTATTTGGATTTCTATGTTTGGTCTTTGTCGGTTTGTAAAATATAAAAATGTAATGGTGTGTTATGAACTAGCGTTTGAGGTGTGTGAGGGTTTGCAGCTTTTTCTTTCTGTATTGTGTAAAACTCTCTGTATGATTGAATCGGTTTTATTGGTTTGCTACGAGCTGATCTAAGTTGTCCAACTCATTATCCAAATTCCACTTGTTTATTTTGTATTAAGACTGCTTTTATTTATCTGAGTCTAACCGGTGCACATGACAGTGAAACCAGCGGCGGCCAAATCTCCATGGGTTCAACTATTCCCTAGCTCGATCTCAAGACTCAACTCAATACCAACACACTACTGTCTTAAGTGGTCGTGGAGCTTTTTTACCTCTGGAGGAAATTAGCGTTCATGTTAACTTTAAGGTTATTAATTATTATTTAGAATTTCATTTTTGATTTTTGTTGGTTTGTTAAATATATGGCATCATAAAATATCAGCCTTCTTTCTTGCCTTGAATCCTTGGTGGTTCAGTAGCAAGTATAGTCGTCCAAGTTCGAAGGTTGGTAAAAGGTTCGAAGGTTGGTAGTTGAGTTGTAAGAGGTTTTGCATGCTTTTCTTTCTATATGAAGACAGATCTTTTTCCTGCGCAACCAAAAAAAAAAAGAAAAAGAAAAGAATATTACTATGTCTTTTCTGTTAGGAGGGCCCCAAAGCTAATCTTAGGATTATCACATAATTTAATCTATATATTTCAAGTTTGTGTTTATAATTTTTTTTTTTTTTTTTTTTGGGGGGTTCATTTGGCCTTTTTGTATTTTTTAAGGGACTTTAAATAGGGTATTTTGTCAAAAAGTGTGTTTTCCAAATAGATTATAATTTGATAGATAGGCGAAGATCTGGGAAGAGAGAGGAAGAGGAAGAGAAGAGGGGCTGACTTGGAGAGGAGTAAAGTGTGTTCAGTGGGACCCAGCATTTTGCTATTGGGGAAAGGATGAAAGATGGACATGACATGACTTTTGATTTTTATATCTTAAAATTACTAAACTGCCCCCTCATGAGTTAAAAGTATGTCACTACGTATTTACTTTTTTAGGGGTATAAATGTAAAATACACTGAAAACCATGATTCCACGACTATGCTTAAAACTCTTGAGTCACAGAAAACCGCGTTTCCGGGCCACGATTTTAGCTTTCTTGACCTCATTCATTGCTACCCCCTCCCCGTCAATTCCTTCTCTACTGTCTCTCACGGAGGCAACGGCAGCGTCATCGTTCGTCTGCGTCTCCGACGGAAGTACAAAAATTCCGGCATCAATTCACCGGCGACCAACACAGTCTTTATCACGGCAAGTTTTTTTTTTTTTTTTTTTTGACATTTTGGTTTGTTAATATTATATGATGTGCTATGATTTTTCCTTAAAATTTTAGCTTTGTAGATGGTGTTCTGTAAATTATTGGAGATGTTAATTGCTTAAAAATTAAATATTTACATATGCAAATTCTTGTATACAGTAGTAAAAACTTACAAATTTGCATAAAATGGTTGTATACTCTGCACAGATTCATGGGACCATTCAATTATGTCAAGTTCAGTGAGAAAGAGTGAGTTGATTTAAGTTGAGAGTGCGAAAAAAGTATATGTAAATTAAGGAAGTAAGAGAGAGTATGGATTTGGATAGAATAGACTTGTGGCAAAATTTTATATGCCGCCGACCTGACTAGTCTGTTGAGCACCTATACCTGATCTTTTGGGACTAAGGTTTGGTCGTTGTGGTTGTTGTGTATAAATTCATTACCCAATCAGAACCTATTTAGTGAGTTATGTGAGTAAAATCTAGGACATTCCTCCAACCCAGTTTGGAGAAAAACTTTTTTTTTTTAATTTTTGGCTGCTCAAATCTCAATGCCGTTTAAAAACTCTCGCAGCTGATTTTTTTTTTGGGTGGCGGATTAAAGAAAAATTGTAGAGTAAATCCAGTGAGATGATTCAAAGTGGCAGGGTGGTATAAGGGTATAACATAAACAAATGAAGATTGTTGGCATGGGATATCACCAGTCTTATTAATGCAATTGGCTCAGTGCAGTTCCAGAAAACCAAAGGTAGTTGTGCTGCAGAGCACTAACTATCTGATTTTGGGGGTTCTATTATTATTATTATTATTTTTTTTTTGGGTAAGTAGTAAGATTTGATTTTGGTGGTTATATTGATGTCAAGATCAAATTTAAGGATGTACTGCATGGATAGATAGAGGTTAAGTGGAGACAGAATATCACATTAATATGATATTCTTCAATTGCATTAATAGAATTTTGGTGAACTCTCACATTAATAGATTTTTGTTTTTCAAAACCCTGTATACATTCGTGAACTGTCACATTTTGGAGGGATGACACTAGCTAGAATGTCTATTTGTAAGCCCTTAGAGGCTGATGAACTTGAATAATGGCATAGTATTGACAAAAATTGTTTCAAAATTAATAATATTATTTTTAAGAGTCCTGTAGATGCTTGTGCAGAATTCAGATAATAATGTTTTTGTGATAGGCTTTGTGGTTGTACTAAAATCAATTGTAAACATACGCTTGAAACCACAGCGTCAAGAGTAATTAGTCCTAATATGTGTAAGTGCTTTATTATTTCCATTGCTGGATGCCTTAATAAACAGGAAATACTATTGGAGAAATTTCTGGGGAGGAGGCCAAGATATTCTATGTTATTGTAATTTGGTTAGTATACTGTTTGGATTCTGAGAAACTGAAAAATAAGTTCCATATCCCGTGCGATGCGATCCATATCACCATACATAATTAACCAGTCAATTAATACCAAACGAAATCATAAACCTAGAAGAAATCAAGTGGTTCTTTATTCCAACCTTTGCACTCAACCCCCTTATGTATGATATTCTTTTCCTTCAATTACTTCAGTTAACTGTGACAAACTTAGCAAAGCAATGGACTGTTATGGATATTGCCAATGAAGCTTCTGAATCCCTCTGGCATACAATATTGTTCCCTTCACTTATGTCCTTGTTTTGGGGCTTTTTATGGGAGATCTACCAAAGTATTACTTGATACGTATATGCTCTGGCCAAATAAAAGGTAACATTACAAATATAGACACAATTTTACTACACTTCTCATGGTAGAAATGATCTTTGTAAGGAGCACATTGTGCATGCCCATTTAATAGAGAAATTGGTTTTATTGAGTTAATGTGTCTGTTGTTGTTGGGTTTTTTTTCCTCTGCCAATATGGGGTCTTCTTTCTCCTTAACAAAACATGGGTATAAAAGACTTGAATTTCTTTTTGACATTAGGAACTATTGTTAAGAATAACATCTTTTTTAACACCTAATGGTTTCCTTCAGCAATTTTTCTGTTCCTCTAGTTTCTCCCAGTACCTTCCTTTTTGTTTTTTTTGTTTTAATATCTTCTCCGAGTATTTACAAGTTCTAATTATATGTAACATTGCAATCATTATTTCTCTTCGATTTATGTATGTGCAGGAATGGTGGGACTATCTCTGGGAGAAGAGCACTTTATACAGGATGGCATTGTTCAAGACCTTCGTTCTGATGGTCAAAAAAGATTAACTTACTGTCCTATTTATGTTGAAACTGGATTTATACCCCAGGTATAACATTTTTTTCAAATACTTTATTGAAACATAGTCTGATGCTGGAAAAAGGATTCATATAGCCAAACCCAATTAATTAGAATTAAGTCTAATTTGAGTTGCTTAGTAGTTTACCTCATGTAAACATGGAAATTAATTTCTTTTACATCAGCATTGACCTGCTTTCTTCAAGACAAACTGAACTTTTCAGCTGGTTTTTATGTGTTTCATGGACTTAATGGCCGACAACTGGTTCAGCAAGAATCAGGTTGGGGGAAACAGACGTTATTTCCAGTGTGAAGGTATATAATGGTCCGAGATGCTGGATCTTCAACACATATCTACACTAAGCAGTTTCCTCCTGTGTTTTATGAATACTTGTAATGTTGTCTACTAATTTCTGTAAATGCAGGCTGAACTTGGAAGGCCGACTTTGTTGTAACCTGACTAAGGAAAGGTTGCCTTACGTGTTGATTGCAGTCCAACTGCAGCACCAATGTTTGAGGTTGTATATCTTATGCTATCTTCTAATATTATCTACTAATTTCTTCTTCTTCTTCGTCTATTATTACTATTATTTTTATTTTGTTTGGCTGAGCTTATTTTGTTTTAAACAACTGTATAAAAGTACAGTTGTTCCTAGAAAAAAGTGAGTTTTTAAAAAAGATGTAGCAGTGAAAATAAGCAGGTATTTTAGGCTAAAACAAACTGACCCTTTTTTTAATATAAAAAGGAAAGAAAAAAAGAGTTCATTATGTGAAATAGCAGTTGAAATTCTATCATGGCACAATGGGGAGTCTCATTGCCAATTTTCTTCATAGTTCATATATTTTATATATATTTCTAATTTAGATTTATACCTTACTTAGGGTAGAGGGGGTGAGGAGTTGTCCACAGAACTCTCCATTGCTCTTCAGTGTTGTCTCTTGGGTGCTAAAAGCGGAGCTGATATGAATCTAATGGGAGCTAGAGAAGTTACCCCCAATTTATTGCCCTATATATGCTTTCTATCATTTGGCAGTTCATCCTCTGATTTGTTTTTTGATTATAGATTCTTGCTTTGCTTGAATTGAATATCTTATTTAATTTTTCCCAGGAGCTGGAATTGATCTTTCGTCTCTAATAGTTGTGATGGGAAAAATTCACTGGGATCTTTATATTGATTGTCTTTATAAACAATTTTTTGCTAATGTTTTTAGGGACTGCTATCCCCCGCTCAAATTTTTACCCTCTTTTTTTTGTGCATGGAGACTGCTATGCCCTGCTCAAATTCCTCATGATCATTTAGCTTTTGAGCTTAAACTCTAAGGTTTTTTGTTTTCCTCCACTTAAAAAAATAATAGTGTGCCATATTGAGATAAGTAGTATTTATTTATGGAAATTGAATTATCAAAATAAAGTTTTTTTTTTTTTTTTTTTGTTAGCAAAAAAAATAAAATCTTAATAAGAATAATTTTAGTTTCCATTCCTTTCGGCTAATGGAATTATTTTTGTTACTTGGGCTTGGTTGGACCATATCAATAATGGTCTACGTAATATGCTCAGCCTTTTTAATTGTTTCGTCTCTCATTTCTAGGCTAAGCTAATTGAAATTGCAGTTCTCATTTTCAGAAATTGCATCTGCATGCTATACGACACAAGCCAATGGGTGCTGAAATATTATTTCTAAATTCTAATTTAAAAATTGACCATTTTATGCATCTTTTGTGTATTTTTTTAACCCCCTATCTTCTTCTTTCTCAAAAACTCTTAAGTGGACCTGCTGTAACTTGCAAGTCAACACAAATTTTCACTTAAAATCTTTTCTGTGATAATTCTGAATTATTTTTCCAAAAATTTGGTGTATGATTTATCTTTGCAGTAATCAGACGAAGATAAGCAGATCTCTGTGTAGAAATGCACATTATTTCAGCAGATGATGTCACTTGGGGTGGTATGTCCTGCTTCAGAGTCCTCTTATTAATGTTAGCTGTAACATATTATTTCTGCATATCAATTCTCTGTCACATGTTTTCAGCTTGTTTTCTATTTATATGTGATTATTTCCACTAGTAAAACAATATGGAGTTTTTACAAACATATAATCATCAATGCAGGGGTTGGTCCGACATTTTTTTTGTTTTGACAAAATGTGGGTATCTAGATCTTTTTGAGTATCTCAACCCTTGGGTGTATGCAGTAATCCCGTCTCACACACACCAGGTACAAGGAGGAATTCCTTGAGGGTGGCCCCAAGATGTAAGGCTTTTTAATTATTTTGTTTTTGTCTTTTAGGAGATCATGAGTGCATGCATATTAATTTGAACCTTTTTAAGTTGCAATCTTTTTGAACAATAGTCTCTGTTGTAGACTAGTAATAGCAATATAGCAAAGAATTTGAAATGCAATATTTTTTATCTTTTGATAAGTTTGACATTCGGTCTTGCGATAGGCATTGCCATGATTCTTGTTGACTAAAAAATGAAACTATTATCTTGCTGTTACAGCCATTATGTGTCTTTGATTCAATTATTTCTATTCATGAACATTCCTAGTATCATATGCTTGGTTTTGAGATGGCAGGTCTTAGAATAAATCTATAAATCAGAACATTGATTATTCCTAGTATTTCATATTTTACTTCTTATTTTAAAGTGAATCTATGTGTGAGTTTGGATAGCGGTAGGTTACAAGTACGGAATCTAGCAAAATCAACTTTAAAACTGTGTCCCACGGCACTATTCACACATTTAAAAATTATTTTGCTACAGTGTTTTCAGTTTTCAATTTTCAACAATAAGCGGTATCTAAATAGACCCTATATATATATATATATAATTTTTTTTTTTTTCTCCATTTATTAGTTTCTTGATCTTATGATCAAAACTTCTATATTTTTGGTTATATACTTATATTATATTTGATAAATTCTTGAGGGTAAAAACTGAAAACATCAACCTAAGCACAGAATTGTGTTTTAGAATTTCTTTATCATTCTGTCTTTGTATGTCATATTTAGACTGTTGATCTGAGAACAAAATAAATATTGCATCATTTTTTAGATAGGATCCACAACTTGTGAACACTTCATATTAGTGGTAAAAGTATATAGCTTGTTTCTTCAAATTGGACACATTGATTTCAATTCCACTACATATGGCAATAAGAAATTTTACTAAATTTTCTTTTCTCTCATCCATTCACTCTCAGCATTGATAAGTCTAGCACTTTGGTCTAGAGCACAACATAAGCTACACACTATAGAGATATAGCCAGGCGTGATAAAGCCTGGAAATTCATGGGAGAAGGGATCAAGATGTCTAAGGCTAAAGCTTTTAAAGACTCGATAAGCCCAGGAATGCCATGGGAGGGATCATGTATGAAGCTATGGCCTATGAGTGTGGAAAATCTGGCAGAGAAGGGATAATAAACATTAAATTTTCCTTCGGCCTACAGCTACGTTAAGAACTACTTAGCCACTGTCAGAAATTCAAGTGTTTGCTACTTGCTAGAGAGAGGTCCTTGTATTCATCTAGCTAATGTAAGGCCATCATTTGTGGGAAGTGGGATGAAGATTTTTCTGCAAGCCTCAAACTTAGGTGGAAGATTCATCTCTCTAATTAGTCAAGGCCAAAAATTACCAAGCAATTAAGAAATAGTTTGCCACGCCAATGTTGGAGATTCTTTTGTATTAATCACTCAATGGCCCAAGCTCAGTAGATAATTTTATTTTTGAATTGCCTCTCTCTCTCTCTCTCTCTCTCTCTCTCTCTCTCTTTAATGTAACATTTGTCTCGAATGGTACATAATCTGGACTTGCTTCAAATTTTGAATGTGGACCATTATTGGGGAGAAACTGTACGATAAACACGAGACTCAAGAACAGGTCAGGAAATTTGAAGACGAACATAACATCTATCAATTGAGAAATTTTTAAGGATCCAAATTGGCAACACAATCCCTCTACAAAGCGTATCATTTGTAAGAAAGAAGGGTATCTCCAGAAAAAAAATAATGCTAGTACCAAACACTTCTACCCACATTTTGTTACGAATGTCCTACATGAAGGCTGTAAGTGGTAGATGGTAGAGAAAAAATAGTAAGTCCATGTGATAATGACAAACATACAATCTGCCACATAGGATAGCTACGTGAAGACTGTAAGTGATAGAAAAAAAACAGTAATTCTATGTGATAATGACAAACAAACAATCTGCCACATAGGATAGCTATGGCAAAGCGTGTAAAAATGTTTGATACTAGCATTAGTGCTCTAGAAATTTCCCTACGAGACTTGATTTTCATTTAGAAATCCCAGCTTGCATTGATTCACTCTGTACGAAACAGTGATTTCCAGTCTTGAATGGGCTGCTTCCTGGACTGAGATTCCTTAGGCCCATCAGTTGGAGAAATATTAGGCCCAATCACTGGACAATTAAAACTCAAACCCATGAGATCAGTGTTTCGCACTCCATTACTTTGCACATCCTAAGAATGGGGTTCACCACTTAAGAGTATTAGAACTGAGCCTGTGAGCTGAAAATAGAACTTGAGCAAGGCCTTTTAGCCCAATCCTACGTAGGACAATATATATACACACATTATGCGCATATTATTCTTTATTTTCCTCATATGCACAGTAAGGTTAATTTATTTATTTATTGTTTTTACTGTAATGAGAAGGAAAATATACAAGAAAGAAATTGTACAAAGAGCACAGCTGAGAGCTCACAGTGCAGACTATAAAGGGTCCCACAGTAGAACGAAAAAAATTCAGTTTACTCTCCGCTCTTTGCCGTCACTCCCACAGCTGCCAAAATTGCTTGCCTTCTATTACGTCGCCCATAATTTAAATCATCATATTCATCAGCAATTGTAATAGGTATTGGTCAGAGTGTGTTAGTAATTGTTTTCTTCTAACAATGAAGAGTAGTCTATTTCATTGGGTAGTTTGATGTTTGGCTACAACATTAGCTGCTAGGTTTGTTGTTGTAGCATTAACTGCTTGTTTTAAACTTAATTTTTAATAAAGTTTTCCTTGTGGAATGTGGATGCTCTCTCTCTCTCTCTCTCTCTCTTCATTTTGATATGGCATAGATGATTTCCTTGATAGTTCAATAGAATTGCATAGGAGATTATTAATGAGTGGTATGAAGGATGTAAAGATCAACGTCACAATATTGAATAAAATCTCAGTATAACGATTCTGCTCATTCATAATAAAAATAAAAATAAAAGGGAACCAAAACCCTCGTCTTTGAGGTGAAAAACAAAAACTATTAAAAATAGAGAAGGAAAAGGTTCCCTCATAATCACAAAAGATTGTCCAATGGGCTATATTATGATCCAAAAATATTAACAGTAGTTTTTATGCCTAAAAAATTTCTATACTATTATGACCCTGCTTCCATCATCTTTGTGTTATCTTGGATTTTCAACTAGTGTCATGTCATTCGTATCAAACTTTCCAAAAGAATTGATGTCACCCAATGCAAACAAATCGATTTATCCTTCTTTGGGGTAATTATTGAGTACTTCCGGAGTACTATAAATGCATACTCTCTTTTTTCACATAACTGTGGGTCACAATATTTAAATTTGTAGTGCGACCCACAATTCATGTGAGAATGGAGTACGCATTTATAGTACTCATGGAATATTCAATAATTTTTCCCTTCTTTGAAACTCGAAAAGTGGGAAACTGCCAAGCACCAATAATGCTAATTACTCTTGCCAGCTTTTGGGATTAAGATTCGAGCTATTAATCTACAAATCAAAACGATGATGATTATATTTCACCATAGCACTACTAGCATACATAGTTTATTTAAGTCACTACAATATGCCAGCTTACAAATTAATAACAAACACAAAACAAAAATCCAAGTCACTACACTTCCAGGAATATTTTGAACAATTAATTCTACTTTCCAATCATGTAATTATTTCAGTCTGCCAAGCAACACAAACTTATAGAACATGTCAAGAAACACAAATGGTCTCTCAAGTAGTTGTTGAGGTAACACCACTGATACTAATAGGGCTGGCACTCATACAGTCTAACCGGTCTTACAACAATACAGAAGCCAAGTTACTGCAGCAAAATGTATTAATATTGAGTGGTTAAATGTGACTTTTCATTGTTATCCCCGGAAACAATTCAAAAATGAAACCATCATTTCTCTTTGGAAGGACTGCTAAGTGTTGCATAGTATGAACTATAGCATTCTAAAGTTCATTTCCATATATATTCATATGATGGAATTGAACTTTAGCATCCCAGAGTTTTGTAACTAGTCCTGTTTCAGCGAGTTCAAATCCATATATTTGGTCATCACTCATCAGTTAGTTTTGTAACTAGACCTCTTGAACTTTATTATGCTAAAAACATTGGTCTTCACAATTGAAAGAAGTATAAACAGTCCAATGTCCATTATATGGGTAAGAGAGATATCTTCTATATCTTGGTAAAAAGACTGTGTGCAATGCCATTTTTATAATTTAGATACTTTATTGTTAAGGTTTTTGATCAGTATTGGGTGACTTCGACATTTTGTCAAACAACATATACACGATATCCAATTGGATGGCACATCCTCTATTAGCATTTTATCAAACATTTTATACACATTAATTACAAAATTGGTTTAATCCTGGGCTTATAATGCAGGTGACTATAAAACTATGGGTAACTATTAGTCAAGTTGAAAGTTGAACCTTGGTTCAGTTGTGATAACTGTGGTAAATAACTAAATATATGCTACATCTGTTTGGCATATGGCAATGACAACATACAAACTTGTAAATTGCGCCGTTGATTTCATACATATGTTAGTATCATCTCTTATTTAGATATTGCTCCGTTAACTCTCCCATTGATGTCAAGTTAGTATGTTTTAAATGACGTGGCATGTTTTGAGCCATGGATTACCTTGAAATAAATCCTAGCTATGCTATGAAATGGACACTCTCCATTTCACTTGAATATTACACTTTCCTTAAACAAGTGCACCGGATTTGGATCCTCTCCATTTCTCTTAGACATGGAAAATGTCTATTTTATGGACAAGATTTATTTAAAATATATCTAAGATGCAAAATATGCCACCTCAATTAAAATTTATAAGCTCAACTCAGCAAAATAACTGTGGTTTAAACACATTAAGGTTAACGTTGGTTTGCATAAAAATAAAAATAAAAAAAAATAAAAAGAAGAAAAAGACATCAACGCAGCATCAGCATCAGTAATGGATTGAGTTTTAGTTCCTTAATTCAAAGAATTGTTAGTGAATAGTGATAGAACAATTAAGATCTGGAACTCCATTTTGGAATAGCTTATTTAGTTTTTTGTTGAAACTTCTTTTTATTAAAAGCGTGTTAAATTAAGTATACTTATATATCGAAAAAGTGAGAAAAAACATTAAAAAGTAAGGTTTATTTTAAAATGTTGCATATAAAAGAAAAAAAAAAAAAAAAAACTAAAATTTAAAAGGTGAGTTTATAAGCTGATGCCAAGATTTGCAGCCAAAGTTGTCTTCCTTGCCACACAGCTACCATTGCTAGACCATCAAAACCAAGGAGATGAACAATCTGACCACCGCCATGGCAACTAGCTCCAACGGCCACAACACTACAAGACCCAGCTCCATCGGGTCACCCAATCCCATGGAACGTCCCTCACATCCACAAGCCCATCTTCCATGACTGCAACGGCCTTAAGTGTCTATTTCACCAAAATTCATTTCAATTTTTTAACTTTCAAATTTATTCAATTAAAATCTTTCTATCAACTTTTGTTATATGTTGCAGTTAATTTTCCAATTTTTTAAAGTTTTCTTAAAATTTTTCAAATTAAAAAGTTCAATTAATGCTTGAAGAATATTTTTTAGATTTTTTTTTTCAAAAACTTTTAACAAAAGTTGACAAAAAGTCTTTAATTGAATAAATCTGAAACTTAGAAGACTGAAATGAACGGAAACAAAGTTAGAGAATTGAAATGAATTCTAGAAAAACTTAGAGGATGAGTTTTACATTTTAGCATTTTATTATTATTATTATTTAACTAAGTAAATGTTAAGCTTTTGTTTAGTTAACCACAATTATATTTGTTTTGGACAAAACTTAGATACAGTACCTTAACTGCTGTTCCTTAGGTTACTCTCTTAAGATTCAGTTATATAGCTACTTAACTAAAAAATACACTTCTATCCCATAAGAAAAAATTCACATGGCAGAATTTTAAGAGGGGAACCTAAGGAACAACATTTAAGTACTTTACCTAAGTCTTGTCCTTCTTTTAAGGTTGAGTTACTGATTTTAAATGGAGTGGCAAATTATAGTCCTTAGATTTCTATGAAAAGAATCTTAGCTTTTTTTTAATAATAAAAAAATCTTAGGGCCTATTTGGTTAGCTGAAAAAAGCGCTATTTTTTGTTTTCATTTTCAGTTTTAGTGGGTCCCACCACTAAAAAATTAGTTTTGTTTTTAGTATTTGTATTTAGGGTTCGTTTAGATACAGTTTATTTTGCCGAAAACTGAAAACACTATAGCAAAATAATTTTTAAATGTGTGAATAGTGTCGTGGGACCCATTTTAATATTTTTTTGAATAAAGTGGTTGTGGGTCCCGTGAACAGTGCATTAATAGTGCGTGAATAGTGCTCTCTGTCTCCTAAAACACGTGCATAAAAAATAAAAAAAACAAATAACGCAAAACGTGAAACGCACAGACGTGCAGACACTGAATCCAAACATATACTTAGTTTTCATTTTCAGTATCGTAAAAGTTATATTTGAATACAAAAAATAAATACAACTTTTCAATATTTTCGTTTTCTATGAATACCAATATAGTGGCATATTCATAATTATTATGAAAACACAAAGTTACCTTTTTTTTTTCTTTTTTTTTTTTAGTGATGTAACGTGTGTGAGTGAGAAAAGTTACTTTTTCTTGAAATAGAAAACAATGACCAAACCCGAATATTATGTATTCAAAACAACTTACCAAACACTGCTAAATGTGAAAATATATACTTTTCTCTATATTCAAATTTATGATTTAAATGATTCTCAAAAAAAAAAATTATGATTTAAATATAGAATAAAGAAAATAAAAAGTAAATACACTACTTTTTAAAACCAAACAAACGCTTAGCTTTTAATAAAAAGAATGTTGACTTTTAAATGGACACTCTCTCCCTTTCATATTGAGGAACCGGATCAAGGAGGCCTATTTGTTCTTTTTCGCTCCTTGATTTGCGGCGAGACTTAAGGTCTGTTTGGAATCCGCTTATTTTGCTGAAACTGAAAAGTTTTTGCTGAAAGTACTATAGATAAATGTAAAAGTTAGCTGAAATAGTATAGTGGGACTCATGAATAGCACTAAATAGTGTAGTGAGACTCATGAATAATAACAATAATAAGTTAAATAGTAAAATAAGTTGATAAAAATAATTTTTACCAAATAGACACTTATTTGTTCTTTTTTGCTTCATGACATCATTTAGAGAGCTCTATGACGTCATGGAGCAAAAAAGAACAGCACCAAAAGGACAAATAAGGGGCCGTTTGATAACATTGTTCTAGTAACGTTATTTGTATCTTTTAAAAATACGTGTGGATAAAAAAATATATAAAAATACGTGTAATATTGTTTAAAAACTAAAAATATGTGTTTAAATACATGTGCCCTTAGTGTGCGTTTGTTTGGACTTTTTGAAACCCAAAACGCGCATAAATAAAAAAGTTGACAAGAAAATGTGTTTGGTTGAGCCCAAAACGCAACTTTTTAAAAAAAGTTGCGTTTTGGGCTCAGGCAAAATACATGTCCGAAACGCGCTGGATTTATGGACCTCAGAGGTCCATAAATCAAAACGCGCTGCTGGCGTTTTGGCATTATTACCGTTGGATGTTGCATTTATGAAAATGCCCCTAATATATCTCACACAAACTCATCAGTTCTCTCACACTCACCCATCTCATCTCTCTGCTCTTCACGCCGCAAGCCCTCACCCCCACGCCTCCCAGCCTCGCTTGTATTTCTGCGCTCTGCTCCGTGGTAAGCTTCTTCCTCTTCTTCTTCTTTCTTTCTTCATCTTCTTCAACGCGATTCTGATCTTGTTTTTTTTTTTTTTTTTTTTTAATTTTATTTCTGTCTAATCTGATCTGAGAAATACGTTTTGAAGGTAGAGATTTGCTACCAAAACACCAAGCAACACTGATCTGCTACCAAAAATCACCAAGTACCAACTAATTCAGAAGCGTTTTTTTTTTTTTTTTTTTTACCGAGTGTGGGAAAAAAAATTTCAGATCTTGCATGCTTTTGTTTTCTTCAGCTTCAGCTCTCTTTGATTTGTTTTCTCGCAACCCAGAAATAGATTAATGGGTATTGTTTTTGTTGATTGGAATTTTAGTTTATTGGAATTAGTTTTTTTGTTTTCTCGGCAACCCAGAAATATATTAATGGGTATTGTTTAAGTTTAAGCCTTGGAGAACGGATTCAGTGTTTATACTATCTGTAACAATGTTTTTATTTCTTAAATCTTGAATCAAAAAAGTTCAATCCAATTAAGCTTTGCGTTTTGTTCTATTCTTTAATCTAGAAAAGAAAAAAAAATTGCAATTATTTTTATAATTTAATTTTCGTTGTTACACCTTTATTTCTCAACATTGTAATCTGCTGGAATAGTTGAATCATAGTTGACACTTGACCCTCATATAATCATCCTTTTGAAGCTTAAGCTAAGTTACTTGTTGTCTTTTGAGGTTAGGATGGCATAGATGAAGTAATTAACCATCATATAAAATTCCTCTTGTTTCTCTGGGTGCCATGGCAGTGAAAATACTTGCTGCTCAGCTATAGATTCGGCTGCTTCTTTCTCTTTTTATTAGAGCTTGCCTAGCATTCCCAAAGTACCTTTTACTCCAATATTTCAGTTGAGATTGACTTTTTTGGGAACCCTTGTCCATTGGAGGACCAGTGATTCTTGCATCCCGTACTGAGTACCCTCACAACCTTCATCTTTAAGCCACATTGCTTTGAATCGGAGGGCCGTTCTGGTCTGTAGAATCATGCTTGTTCATCGTCAAAGCAAAGCCATATAGGCTTGTGATCTGATGAGGAACCTCGATAGAGCAGTCATATACTTGCATATCTGTCACAATCTTCACTTGTGAAAGGGTCTTGTCTACAGTATGGAATTTTACTTTTAGTGTCACACTTGTTTATACTTTTATCTGTAATTTTCTTTTTAATTGGGTCGATGCATTTGTAACTTGTAATTTGTCTTCAACAGTGGCATGTTAATGAACAGCAGGTGCAAAAACTTGTGAACATGGGCTTTGCCAAGCTGGATGTGAGAAGTGCTTTGCAAGTTGTTTTTTTGTTTTTGGTACTAGGTTTGTAGGCATGCCTAATCTAGATGAGTATAAAGGTGCTTGATTAAGTTTGATTATTCACTTTATTATTGAGTTCAAGATGAGCTCGACCTTAGGACTGAATGCAAATTTTATATTCATGATTAGTTCGTTAATTTTCAAAATATTTTTAACTTGTTAATGAGTTACACTGAGTTAATTAATTAAGCAAGTTATACAAGTTTGATTTAAGAAAATTATCTTCTTAGTGTCATACACTAACCATGCAAAGAGCCTAACAGGCCTTGTGTGATCTGCTCATTCCCTGTGTTGGATTATTGCTTGATGCTGCCCAAAACCCATTTTATGATGAAACAAAAATATAAATGTTCCTTGGCCTAGTGGTCATAGAGACTTGACATTAGATTAGATAATTTATATTGTATGCATTGTTCAAATATATGTGTATGGTTAGCATATGGTTTTTAGAAATTTGCTTGCAATATAGGTGAAGAAACTTGCTGCACAAATTTTTTGTGCCCCTACAACTTTGCTTTAAGACATACCTTTTTGTGCATGCGTGAGTGTGGTGGTAGTGGGGGGAGGATATAGACATAGAGAAAGAGACAGATTTTGCAGGTGTAAACTAGTACTTGCTAATTAACAAATTCCAACTTGCTCCTCTTCCAACATCTCTTTTATTCTTTGTGGTCTCCCTTCCTAGATGCTGCATTAGTTGGTTAGGATTGTAGAGACAAAGTTTAATAATGATTAATTTTTTTGTTTGCTTGATATGGTTTCGCTAATATGCTTCAACCTCACTAGTTAACTTTATAGATGGGTAAAAACACCACTTCCAATCCCGAGGCAAAAAAGGCTAGAGCATTATGGGATAATGATCCAAGCTGGACAACTACTTTTTGTAACCTTTGTGTGGACAAATCGGGAATAGATCAAGAGGTGCTGCCTTTAGTACCAAAAGTTGGACCAATCTAGTGACCAAATTTTGTGATGAGACCGGTCAAAACTATGATAGGGATCAATTAGAAAGTAGGTGGGATGTATTAAAAGGTGATTGGAGAGTGTGGGAACAATTGAGGAATCTTGACACAAGTTTAGGTTGGGATGCAACGAAGGGAACAATTCGTGCTACTAATGATTGGTGGAGCCGGAAGTTGAAGGTGAGTTGAATATTTTATTAATATGTAGGTAGTTGGAGATAGTTTTTTTATATTATTGTTATATGAGTGAAATTACAATTACATTTTGTAGGAATTACCCAAAGCTAGAAAATTTCGAGAGAAAGGTCTACAGAATCTTGAACAACTTGAGATAATGTTTAGGGATGTTGCAGCAACTGAAGTAGCTGCATGGACCTATTCTTCAAATACACTCCCTCCAACAATGCCACAAGAGGGTGCTGGTGATTCAGATGGTAGCTCCGAATTTAAGGATGATCAATGTGACATGAGTTTAGACATTGAAAGTTTGCAGCAAGGACATACTAGTCAATCACATAGTTCAGGACAAAAGCGAACTAGTGAATCAATACCCTCACAGAAGAAAAAGAAGAAGATAGGAGGAGCTGCAATGTTGGACAATCGTATTAGTCAATTATTAACTGTATGTCAGAATAAGTCTGAAGGTACTTCTCGAGAGTCACCAAGTTCAATTGATAATGTCATGGCGATTGTGAGAGCACTTCTTGGAGTGGATAGTAAGTTCATGGTGAAAGGTAACTTTCAAGGAGCCAGAGTCACAGCTGGAGTGGCTACAAGAAATGATTTGTTGGAACCAAAAGAAGTGACCAACCTTATGTGGTACTTTGTATTAGCTTAGGACTAATATTAACTCTATGTTGTATTAGCTTAGAACTAATATTAGCTTTATGTTGTATTAGCTATGTTGTATTAACTTTAAACTAAGTTATGTGATCTTTAGTATTTGTTTTGGACTAATATATGTGTAATGTAAACACAATTGAAGCAACTGTTACAGTGTTATGTACTTGATGTTTTTAATTGTGTTGGTATGCAACGTGTTTCTAGTCAACTGTTACACCTTTTGTTACTTTGTTAATTATTATGTTGATTTATATTAAGTATTAGCAATGATTGATTATTTGTTACTTTGTTGTGTAGACTAAACCAATATGGATGATTGTAATGGTACTCATGAGAGTGGCAATTTTATGGAACTATTAATGGATGGGGATTACAGAAATTACTGTGATTATCATAATGGTGGTGATTATAATAATGCTGACAATAATAATGATGGTGATAACAATGATGATGATGATGGTGATAACAATGATGATGATGATAATGATGATGATGATGATGATGGTGAGAGTAATGACAGTGATGATGATAGTGACAGTGATTCTGATGATGATGATAGTAACGACGATTCTGATGAGGAGTTTTACCAGCTTGTGGCAGTTACTTATGAAGCCATAGTCACATATTTCAATAAGTACATTAATAAGACTCCTTGTTATGATTCTGAACAAACAGGGTGGGGTTAGGTGAGACATTGTATGGAAGGTAATGATCAATTGTGTTACAACATGTTTAGAATGAAAAAGGAGGTGTTTCCTTAATTTGTGTCAAGTTTTACAACGTGACTTTGGACTTCAACATTTAAGGAATATAAGATTAGAAGAGTCAGTGGCAATCTGTTTATTGATACTTGGTCATGGAACATGTAACCGGATGGTTCAAGAAATATTTCAGCATTCGGGTGAAACCATAAGTAGACATTTTGAGAAGATGATCACTCTGTTGGGTGCTCCCTTTGCAGCTGCATATTTAAAACCTTCGGATCCAACTTTTAGTGAAGTTCCAACCAAAATACAAGACCATCCAATTTATTGGCCACATTTCAAAGTATGTATACTATTGTATATTTGAATAAGTGTTATTGTCTATAAGATAATACAATGCATGTGAAACTGAAAACGATTAATGTTTTTATTAGAATTGCATCGGTGCGATTGATGGCACACATGTGACAGCGGTTGTACCTACTGAGAAGTCCATTCCATACTTTGGAAGAAAGGGATATCCAACCCAAAATGTGATGGCTGTATGTGACTTTGATATGTTATTCACATTTGTTTTGCCTGGATGGGAAGGTGCAGCACATGACACTCACATTTTTCTTGATACTATTCGTAAACAAAGTAACAACTTTCCGCACCCACCACCAGGTTTGTAATTGGTTAATCAATTATTCATTATAATGACATATTGTATGAGTGTGTTAATACAATTGAATTTTTTTTTCTAGGGAAATATTATGTAGTTGATTCTGGATACCCAATGATGAAAGGCTATTTGGCACCATACAAGGGGATATCATACCATCTTCAAGACTTTCGAAAGAGAGGTGGAAGCCCTAGAACTAGACATGAAAATTTTAATCATGCTCACTCGTCTCTTCGATGTACGATTGAGCGCACTTTTGGTGTGTGGAAGAATAAATGGAGAATTATCAGACTCATGCCATCTTTTCCATTCCATATCCAAATACTTATTGTATCTGCTACTATGGTTCTTCATAATTTTGTTAGACTAAATGATAGGGATGATAGGAGCTTCATAAATGTCAATCGAGATTCAATTTCTAGAAGATAACATAATAGTGAAGCAAATAGCAGTTATGAGCAGAACTCAGGATCTTTAACAGACCCTGCGATGGTTGTTCTTTGTGATTCTATTGCTAATTCCATTTGGGGGGATAATAATTAGTAGTTGTCTTTTTATTTTATTTTATAATATCATGTAGTACAATTTAAATTTGTGTTATTGGTATGTATTTTATCATCTTTTTTACATTTTTGTGCTGTACAATTTAAACTTGGATTATTGATATGTATTTTATATGTTTTTACATATTTATGTAGTACAATTTAAACTTGGATTATTGGTATATATTTTATCATCTTTTTACATTTTTATTTTGTGCTTCATGATGATAAAAATTATTTAAATTTAATTAATATTAATAAGAAGTCATTAATAGTAATAACAAATAATTATGACACTAAAAAAGAAAAATTGCCCAAACATTATTAAAATAATACCAATATTATTATTATTATTATTATTATTATTATTATTATTATTATTATTTTTTAGTAAGTATATGAAATAGATGATTTAATAAGTATGAAATAAACTCACATCCACAAAAAAAAAAAAAATGAAATAAATTCTTTTATATATACATTGTCCTTTTTGGTCATTTACCCCTCAAAAGGCCACTTTTATAAGTGCTAGCCAAACACTCAGCTTTTTCATTATGCACTTTTTAACAGTTTTTACCAAACACTCAGCTTTTTGAAACTCCACTTTTTCATTATGCACTTTTAACAAAACTCCACTTTTTTCATTATGTACTTTTTCAAAAAGCTGAACCAAACTCACTCTTAGTCGGCATGAAGTCAGGAAGCCAAAAAGAACAAATAAGGTGCAGTTTGGATAGCACGTCTACATTCACGTTTTCAACCTTTGCGCGTTTTCAGTCTTTTTTTTTTTTTTTTTTTTTTCAGAGCCAATTTTGTTGACATTTCAACTGTGAACAGTGCATCGGTGCACTGTTCACAGACCCACAAATATCACTTTTCCACTACTTTTTCATTAAAAATGGGTCTCATATTACTATTCACACATTTAAAAATTATTTTGTTACAGTGTTTTCAGTTCAGCAAAATAAGTTGTATCCAAACAGACCCTAAGTCTTTATAACTTTTGCTTAGCAAAAAAAAAAAAAAAAAAGTCTCTAAATGACATCATGAAGCAAAAAAGTTAAATTTCTCCGCAAAGCTACGGTACGTCATATTCTTTTCTCATGGTCGAAGACCTATTTTTTCTTTCATTGGAAAAAGCAGTCAGTCGGTGCACTTGTTCAAGGAAATTGTAATTTCCTTTTCTACCTACCTTAACCCTATTAGCCTCACTCAACGCACGAAGATGAGGTTTTTTTTTTTTTTTTTTTTTTTTTTTTTTTTTTTTTTTTTTCTTTTAATGGTCCTATTTTGTAAAAAAAAAAAATTGTGTTTTATTTATTTATTTTATATATACATATAATTTTCATTTTGAGAATTTAATTTATAAATGAATAAATCAATTTAAAAATCAACAGAAAAATGACCTTATTTTTTAGGTCATATTTTAGTAAGTGTTAGAGTTGTATTTTTACGAGATTATCTTTTAATTTTTTCTCTATTTAAACATAAGAGTGCAGGAGTATTTTTAACCAAAAAAATGAAGATCCTAAACAGGTGAAACCCTTTAAATAATAGTATAAACTAGCCTCTGAGCACATGCTCACGCGCGTATTCAGAGATTTTTTTTTTTTTTTTGGTAAATATTAATAATTTGAATCCATTATAAATTAAGATTACTACATTTTTCAATCACAAAAATACCTAGGAGTATGATGAGTGTTATGCGTAGAGAAATGTCAATAAATTTAATATTTTGTACAAATGCATAACACTCATCACACTTCTAGATATTTTATAATTGAAAAATATAATAATCTCAAATTATAATAATTCAAATTATTAATATTTCCCCAAAAAAATATAAATATTTTAAAAGCTGATAAAGATCGTAATCCTATATAAGGAGGCAAAACGGAGACTTGAGAAACAAGTCTCTCACTGTCTCACAAGTCACATATCGTGTATATATACACACACATGTATGGTCATATCTCAACTCATATCTCAGATTCAATTAAAATGAGACGTTCCATGTCGAAGCCATTTTCATACTTCCCTTCTTCTCCTCTCAACGGGTAACAACTAACAATAGCTATATACAGTGTATTTATGGTCAATCATTCCTGTTTGTTTGTGTTTTTTTCCCCTGGTTTTGATACAATTTCTTTGTGTTTACACAGGGAAGAAAGGTTGCTATTGCAGATTGAAGTTGCTGGCCAAATAGTATACCTCCTCATCCTCATTGTTGTGCTCTTTTTTGCACTACGCAAGTATAAACGAAATGGTGGCCGTGTTCAAACTACTGTCCGTGTCAATGCTGACGGTGATACCAGTGGCGACCAAATCGTCCAACTTCCCTGACTGTGAATACCACGATTTCTTGCTAATTACATACTGTCTTAGTAGCCGTGCAGGCGGAGCTTCTACCTCTGGAGGAAATTCACGTTCATGCATGAAAGATAAAAAAAAGAAGAAGTTGTTACTATTATTTAGAATTCCATGTTTGGCTTTTGTTGGTTTGTTAAATAAGGTATCGTGAACCAGTAATAGTATTTGAGGAGAGGTGTGTGAGGTTTTGCATGCAGCCTTTTCTTTCTTTCTTTCTGTGTTGTGTTGTGTTGGAATGTTGTAACTTGAAAGTTTTTTTTTGGGCGTAAATGAGTCTCTATATTTTGCACTTTTTTTCATTTTGGTCTCTACATTTTATTTTTATTATTTTTAGTCTCTAAACCAATTAACGCGTGACATTTAAGTTCTTACCGTCAACCAACTAACAGAAAAAGCTAACATGGTTGACGTGGGTATTAAAATATTATTAAAAAAATTATTTGACATTTTTTAAATGCCAAAATAAATAAATAAAATTAATTAATTACTCAATTTTAATTAAAAAAAATAAAAAAACGAACAAAAAAAAAATATTTTCTTTCAAACAAAAATTTTACTTTCTTTTAATTAAAATGAATTTTTTTTTATTCCAATTTTTTTTTTTTTTTTTTTTTTTTTTTTCAGAAGAACATATTCATGTTCTTTATGTTCTTCCCTGTATATGATATATATTCTTACCAAATTAATCCTTATTTTCTTATCATTATAACCAAACACATCAAAACAAAATAAATTAATTAAATGTCTTTCTTGTCTTTCTTTTTTTCTTTTCATTATTTTTTTCAGAATAACATGTTCATATTCTTTGTGTTCTTCCCTAGTGTTCTTCCCTATAATCAATCTCTAGCAAAAAACAAACCCTAAACCCAGATCCTAACCAAACCCCAAACCCATGCCGTATCCCCAATAAAGCAAACTTTAGCCTTCAAACCCATAAAGTTTCTTCGCAAACAAACACAAAAAAACCCACTGGAAAAAAAAAAAAAAAAAAACCCACCACCACCGAATCAAAGAACATGAAAATCAAACCCAAGCAAAAAAATAGAAACCCAGCAACCAGCAAAGCACCACCACTGAATCAAATCATCCACTACCACATCAACGAAACCACTCCCAAACCAAACCATCCAAAGAATAGAAACCCAGCAAAGCACCCAACTCATCCACTCCCAAACCAAACCATAATCAAAGAAACTTCCAATAACACAACAAGTTAACAACTTAAAAAACAGAAAAATTTTCAAAATGCGAAATGTCCAACAAACGCCAAACCCAAATCTCCAGCAAACCCCAAACCCCAAATGTCTAGAAATGTCAACTTCTTTCTCCTCAGCGCATTTGGCTTCCCCAAAGGTTGTCTCCACCGGCTCCTCAAAGCCCATCAAGAACTGTTCATCACTTCATATCTCTGCCGCTTGCACATCAATGGCGGAGAGGCCGACTACTAGGTCCCACACTACCACGATAGCGGTGGCGTGTGGTGGAGAAGAAGGCCAAGCTTGTGAGCTCCGGCCATGGAGCTACGGTGAATAGAGAGAGAGACTTTGAGATTAGAGAGACTTTCCATCCACGGAGGGTGAGAAGAAAGAGAGTTTGAGAATAGAGAGAGAAAATGGTTTTGTTTGTTAAATGTTTTTTTGAAAAAAAAAAAAATTGGAATAAAAAAAAATTCATTTTAATTAAAAGAAAGCAAAATTTTTGTTTGAAAGAAAATAAATTTTTTTGTTTGTTTTTTATTTTTTTAATTAAAATTGAGTAATTAATTTAAAAAAAAAATTTGGCATTTAAAAAAATGCCAAATAATTTTTTTAATAATATTTTAATGCCCATGTTAGCCACGTCAGCTTTTTCTGTTGGCTGGCTGACAGTAAAGACTTAAATTTCACGTGTTAATTGGTTTAAGGACTAAAAGTGATAAAAATAAAATGTAATGACTAAAATAAAAAAAAATAAAAAAAAAAAGTGCAAAATGTAGAGATAAAAAGTAAATTTACGGTTTTTTTTTTTTTTGTTTTAAGGTAAACTTAACTTGTAAGTTGTAACTTTATGTTTGAGTGAATCAGTTTAAATAAAAGAGAGATATGCTGTGTAGTGTGGACATGGTGGTTAGTGTATCTTTTTGCTTGCTGCAACGTACCAAGAAGAACAGAATGATTAATGCATGTCTATTCATGTCTTTTCCTTTAGGACTTAGGAGGCTCCAAATGATGATCTTAGGATTTTGACTCACGTGCTTAATGGGATGACATAATTGACCTCGGTTCTTTTTCTTAATTATTTATTAATTATTATTATTATTTTTACAAAAGGGGAAGATTTATATCTTTTAACTATAGAAAAAGCGGCTATGCCGCTACAGTGCTTCAGTACTGTTTATTCAGTGTATTTGTACTGTTCATCAAGCACCACTGTAGCTACAGTGCTTTGGTTTCGTCAGTCTTTTTTTTTTTTTTTTTTTATGCATTGTAGCAGTGCTTTGGATTAATGAGTCCCTTTCTTTTTTCTTTCTTGGCACTGTTCATTCAATGTTATGGTTATACTGACACAAAAAATTTCACAATATTTTCACAATTATTGAGATGTAAAGCGCAAATGCACGTACAGTGTTTTTGCACTGTACATTCAGTGTTTTTACACTGTACACCTACAGTGCCATTTTATTGAGCCACTTTGTCTTTTTTTTTTAGTTTTGAACCGTAGCTATAGTCCCAAGCTGCACTGTAGCTACAGTTGCTACAGTTTTTTTTTTTTTTAGCCTTCCGTTTGCACTTTTTTTTTTCTTTTTATATATATTATTATACTGACACAACAAATTTCACAATAGATTCACAATTATTGACATTACTTTGGCACTGCACATTTGGTGAGCAGCACTGTAGCTACAGTACCAAGCGTCACTGTAGCTACAATGCCTAAAGTTTTTTGTTTTTTTTATCGGTTTGTGTTTTTTTTTCCTTTTAAATATTTATGTAAGCTAGTATATATATTGTTATATTGACACAACAAATTTCACAATATTTTCACAATTATTGACGTGTCAATTTCTTACAAGTCGAAATAAAACAATAAAATATGAGATTGTGATCAACCACAACAAAAAATAAATTTTTTGAGAAAATGTTACAACACTTATTGTTATCACAATATTTTCACAATTGTTGAGATCTCAGTTTTTTATAGATCAAATAAAAAAATGCTAAGTCCACAACATTTTAACACTAATTTCTACAGTGCCTAAAGTTTTTTTTTTTTTTTTTTTTTTCTAGTTATCAATTTGTGTTTTTTTTTTTTTTTTTCCTTTTAAATATTTATGTAAGCTGGCATATCTATTAACTATATAAAAAGAGCCAAAGGTTCATGAATAGTATTTTTTTGGTTTATTCAATTAGTGACGTACACTTTTTGTTTTGTTTTCTTTCTTTCTTTTTTCCTTCAAGTATACCAGTTGGTTTAAGCTTTGTTTTTGTTTTTGTTTTTGTTTTTTTTTTAAGATCTTAATATGTTTACTTTGTACTTGCAATGCAAGTTTACATTGTAAATACACAAAAGTGGTTAATATTATACACATTTGCACAAAAATGGTAAAAATTGTACAAATTTTGTAAATGTGTACAAAATTTGCTAATTTTTTTTTGTGTCTATAATATAAATTTAAATTGTAATTAAGTATAATGTATACATAGAGATATTGTGAAAAATGTTGTGATGCATGTGTCAATTTCTTATGGGTCAAAATAAAATAATAAAATATCATACCGAGATCTAGCACAACTAAAAATGTTGTGACATATTGTTGTTATTACAATATATTCACAACTATTGAAGTGTAAGTTATAGGTCAAAATAAAATAATAAAATATTGGACTGGGATCCGTCACGGTCTTATATGAATGAGATTAACTTTTTATAACATAATTATCAAAATTCTTAAAATTAATGTCTCTTTTGATTAACGTAAATCTCTATGTATTTTAAAAATCAAATGATTTATATCTTTACTTTGTGATACAAATAAAATTTAAAATTGAACCTAATCACTACTTTTTTTTTTTCCATGGCCAGCACGTGTCTTGCACGTGCTGCCCTAACTAGTTTTACTTAAAAGGATTGTGCATTTTTTTCCCTCGATTTCTTTTTGTTGTTTTGCTAGATTTCTTCTTGGATTTCTATTTACAAAGGATCGATAGTTACCTTTTTAGATTTCGGGTTTAATTATTATCAATTTTGAGATCACAAAATTTAATTTATTATACCCTAAATTATATGATTAAAATATAATTTTCTTTATAAAATAGACTTATATATTTCAATAAGTTTGTATTTTTTCAACCACTTGTACAATTGTACTTTTTTAGATGCTTATGCAGAATCTAGATAATAATGTGTTTGTGGTAGGCTTTGTGGTTGTACTAAAGTCAATTGTAAAAAAATGCTTAAAACCACTGCGTCAAGGGTAATCTATATATTTATATATATAATAATAGATGAAATTGAGAGAAACTCAAATTAGAATTCTAAATTAGAGTTCCAATTTTGCGCCATGTGTCCTAAATTATTTATTCTTAAAGAGTTTTATTTCTTAATTTTAGAATTAAATGTGGAATCACATCATAAATATTCATCCAAGTGAGTTATTAAATACAAAAACCAAAGAGTCTAAAGTAAATGAATCGCAAAAAAAAAAAGTGTTTCACAATAATAAATAAATAAATAAAATGAACAATTTACATTTTATACTTAATAATATCTTTACAAATTTTTTTAAAAAGTTAACAAAATATAAAAATGACTATCACTAGTATTTAAATTATATAAATATATATATATATATTATATTATGCATTTTATTGTATACTTTTAAGTGTATCCATGCATATGCATGGGGTTACAAGCTAGTTAGTTCTAATATGTGTAAGTGCTTTATTATATCCATTGCTGGATGCCTTAATAAAACAGGAAATACTATTGTAGAAATTTCTGGGGAGAAGACCGACATATTCTATGTTATTGTAATTTGGTTATGCATATGATAAGAAGTTGGCAATTCTCCCTTTTCATCAAGTTACTCAAAATATTATAGAAGTTTAAACTCACAAGCTTTATGGGCTGTTCTAGTTACATTATGATGATAATTTTGTGTTGGTATTACTCAACTGTTATTGTAGGGTCACAAATTGTATCCTTATGCCCAAAATGTGTAGGAGTTTGGCCCAATAAGCCCAATACAATAAATTTGTAGAAAGTGGGTTAAAGAATTAGGTATGAATAGCGTGTACAGCGTTTAACATGTTCTATAAAACATATCAAAAAGTCAAAAGAGAAAGGAAAAGCATATTGGGATAACTTTGTATAAATGTGTTCTTGGTTCAATCCGAGGAAGTTTCGTATCATATAATTCAAATTCTTCCACTCCCAAAAAGTCCTCCTCTCATGGAGGGTTTGTTACATTATATAGTCCCTCTCTAGTCATCCTAACTTTACATTTGTCACTCATCTAGGACATTACTTGAGTACTTGTCCCATCAGACATCTTCTTTGGCCTCCCTGTGAGCTGTAATAACTTAGGTAGCACTGTTCAGAGGTCTTCTCCACATAAATGCGGCCAGAAAAGTAGTTGAAGGGCATTTAATGTGGTGGTAGCAGCTTTTCTTTAGATATTTTCAGATCTACTCCTTTCTAGTAAGTTCACAAAGGTCATCTCTATCATCGGAGCTTCCATGAAGGTCACTCCAATCGATAGGATACACACTTGAACTATACTCCTCTTATCCGAGGACGAGATCCTCCTCGGATCAAATTCCTTTCGTTTCCTACTTATGAATCTTTTTGAAATAGAACATCTAATAAATGCAGTTTTGCTCAGCCCATGAAGCTCCTCAGACTAAGCCCACAGCCCAAGATGTGTGATTCTGGGCCTTTGTCCCCACAATAGCCCCTCAAAACTTTAGTTTTTCCCTCCCATCCGAGGAGAAAAAATGGGGTTTTGACTTTCAAGAGATAAGGACAATTGATATTTAACCTACACATGTAGGAATAAGATTTAATTGCGCTTCATAATTACTTCTGACGCTTCGCAGTCCATGAAGCGTTATTAATTATTCCAGGAGGCGTCTTGTCCCCTGCATCCAACGGCAATGCGCATATCCAACGGTTGACATTTCCCTTAGAATTTTGATCGGGATAACTTCCCTTCTCCCTCTCTCTTAATATAAAGCCCTGAGGGAAACCCTTTTCTTTTCCTTCAAAAGAAAAATCTTCCAGAGCTCCAGAGAATTCTAACGTTCCTTCTCCTAACATCCTATAAACTCTTGAGTCTCCGTTGCGATTTCCTGTAAGAGATCTTTGACAGTTTTTCTAGAAACTCCAGAGACTAGCATACGTGATCCCGTAAGTTTTTCTTTTTTATATTCCCTATTTCTTCTCGGCCACTCTCCTCGGCCTGTTAGTTCTTATTCCCTTACTTACGAATCCCAGCTATTCCACATTAGGTTGTTCAAATGGGTAGATTTATGAGCCTTGTAGATTCCCCCACAAAAATAGAAGTTTTTAAACAGAAATACCATATACCCCAGGCAGTTTGCTTGCGATATTGTTCCTCAGAGGAAATCGTTATACCTAGAGAGGCAAGAGAAGTGGTCATTCCTATAATAGCCTTCATAGAAGAAGGAATGACCCTTCCTATGGGTAGGATAACCCGAGAATACCTTATTAACCATAGGCTATGCCCTCATCAGTGTGCATCTAATATGTTTAGGATTCTAGGTTGCATTGATGCTCTTGACCAGCATCTTCACTTGGGCCTCACATGGCACGACGTGGTTCATCTGTACGAGTGCCACTCACAAACCGACGGAGGGTTTTACCTCAAATCCAGGTCGTCCATTGTTAGGCTCATCTCGTGCCTCCCCAAGTCCAACAAATGGATGAAAGATGACTACCTCATCGCTTCAGGGGTATGGCACGATGGTTGACCTTGCCCAACCCGAGAGAGAGAGACAGGTGGGATACCTTAGAGTTAGATCCCTTAGCATAGGATTTAGATATTAACCCTACCCATGTTCCCTGTTTTAATTTTCTTTGATAATGAACCTTAGTCGTCTAACTGTATCTGATTTCTTAGTTATTTCTGCAGATAGGAATTTTGTTGCTCCTCGGCTCAGTCATACCAACGTGGTGGCCCTCAACTATTTTCTTCAGTCAGAAATTTTTGTGAGCGAGGACCGACAACTACGAGCTGTTCATCTGATCCTAGATTTCGATCCCATTTCGAAGATTTTTCAGGAAATCGGCCACCCCATCAGAGCCGGTGACCCTCGAATCAATCGTATTGACGTATCAAAACCGAACTTTTTGGTCCGAGAAGATCTTCCCTCAGTTAGACTACCCACCAATCTGGTCCCTCCTCAGCTCGTTATACCATTGCAACAAGTCCCTCTCAAGGCCGAAGCTACGGCAGAAGAGGAAATTGCTTCTTCTCGATTATCATTAGAAGAGGAGATAGACCAGTTTCGCTTCGGGGGAGAAGAATGGGTGCCTGACAGACCCGTGCAGCTCTCGGACTCAGAAACTGAATCTGACCAGCTCTCCACAGCTCTCCAACCTGAAATACCTCTTGCCAGTGTTGATATAAGTTTCGAGGAAAATGGAGAAATGAGCCCAAAAGAAAGGCCATCGTTAAAAAACTTAGTAGCCAACAAAAACAAAAGGGGAGCCTCGAAGGGTGTACCCAAGACCCACCCTTCTGCCGGTTTTCCGCTTCCTCCTTGCCTTCCTGCTGATCTTGAACTACACGCCATTCCAGACTTAAAGAAGAAAAGAACGATGCAGGAAGTAGAAGAAAGTGAGATGGTCCCTTCGAAGGGCACCAAACAACAGAAGACCAAAGATCCGAGGGATAATAAGTCCAAATCTGTTGATAGCAGGGAGGATGCTGAGGTGCACCGACAACAACACTCATGGGCACCACAGATAGAACTGGATGGAGCCCAAATTCCCTGGGATGCCACTATCAGGGATTCTCAAAGAGGGCATGCGGCCCATCTTGCCCAAGATTTGGAGCAGCCTCTCCTTCTCCCACGGGATATGGAGGGTCTCAAACGCAGCAGGCAGCCGGAGCTCTTTATGTCATTAAAGAGAGATCTCGTCTTGGTAAGCCAATTTTGCTTTTCTAGATTGAATGCTAAAAAGTTTCTTCTTTTCTTAGTATTATTACACTTTATTGTTGCATGGGTGACTCCTTTGCCATCGTTATGCAGGTCATTCAACAAGTCTATGTGGCCGAAGAATGGGTTCGAGGCGCCCATAACAAATATGAAGCTGAGTTCCACTCTCGGTGCGAAGTCGAGAAAGCTCTTGGGACCCTGAAAGAAGAAAAAATACAGCTGGCCGAGAAGTTGAAGGCTTCGGAGCGTGAATGTTCAAGTGCCCAAGTAGGGCTGAAAAATGTTGAGGCCCAAGCCGAGGACTAGCGCAAACAGCTTTACACGACCTAGCTAAATCTGGCTACCGAAAAAGCAACAGTTCTAAGTTTAAAAGCTGAACTGCAGAAAGCTAAAAAGGCAGCCATAATGGCTACGGAAACTGCTAAGGCTGCGGAGGAAGCGGCCTATGAGCGTGGAATGAGGGAAGCGGAGGAAAGGCTGGCCGAGGAGGTAGCCGAGGTGTGCAGAGATTACTGCACTGAATCTTGGGCAGAGGCGCTCAATCGTGCTGGAGTCCCTGCTGATTCCGAGATGAGGAAAACTGAAAATGTGTTCTTCCCTGAACCTATTAGAGAAATCCCAGTTAACCCACCTCCGACCACAGCCTTATCCCTTCCTCCTCCTGAGCAGGTCTCTGACACTCATGCCCTCACTATAGCTGCTGAGATTCCCACAGGAGTTGCTAGGAAGGGTAATGAGGTTCTGCCATCGGCCAAGGATATCTCTGCCGAGGATTCTCTTACCATAAAGGATGTGGTTTCTCAAGTCAAAGCAGTCGAGTCAAAATCTGATGCTGGGGATACCAAGATCAAGGCCACTGGTCCCGAGAAAGGATCTCAGCTCCCAAAGAAGTAGTCGTAGGATCTTTCTCTTTTACTTCAGTTTCCTTTTATGTAGCTTTTTGTCAACACCTACGATGTACTTATTTTCAATTTAAAGAGCAGTTTTTTTTTCATAGCTTATGTATTTCTGCTTTGTCTGCATTCTAACTTATTAATGTCATAGACAGTATCGCATAGATATCGTTTGTCTTTATTAGAGGTTAACGATAAGCCACTACCAGCAAGTTACCAATAGTAAAGATAAATAACTATTTAATAAAAACTGAGTAAAGGGGAGAGAACGTCTTCGTTTGTTTTTCCTTTTAAATAAGAAAACAAAGACTTATTATAACTTTAGATCTGTTTAATACTTTTTATAAAAAATATTATTGAGCGTTAGTTTCACCTAAGTAAGAGGTCCGAGAGACCTGATATGACTTAGGATTTGTTTAAACACTTTAATAATGAACCTCAGTGTATTAATTTTCCCAAAACATCTGGTCCGAAGACATCAGGCATAACTAAGGTTCTGTTTAAACACTTTTATAACAAACATTAGTGTATTAATTTCCCCAAAACATCTGGTCTGAGGACATCAGGCATGACTAAGGTTCTGTTTAAACACTTTTATAACAAACATTAGTGCATTAATTTCCCCAAAGCATCTGGTCCGAGGACATCAGGCATGACTAAGGTTCTGTTTAAACACTTTTATAACAAACATTAGTGTATTAATTTTCCTAAAGCATCTGGTCCGAGGACATCAAGCATGACTAAGGTTCTGTTTAAACACTTTTATAACAAACATTAGTGTATTAATTTCTCCAAAGCATCTGGTCCGAGGACATCAGGCATGACTAAGCTTCTGTTTAAACACTTTTATAATGAACATCAGTAAGTGCTAATTTCACCTAAGTATATGGTCCGAGAAACCTGGTATGACTTAGGATTTTTGTAACACTTTAATAAAAACTGATTAACAGAGATTACCATATCTTCACACAACATTAGAAATTAATGATAAGGGAAGCTCTTATTAATAATAATACATTTTCAGGTTGTTTATATTCCAAGGGCGCGGTATTACATGCTCATCTAAATCCTCCAGAAAATATGCTCCTATACTTGCTTCCGAGGTGATGCGATATGGTCATTCCCAATTGGGTCATAGTTTTCCCCATGCTAGGTTTTTTGCAGTGCCCAGAACTTTCCTCAATATCAAGTCACCAGGCGCTAGTGGCCTTAGTTTTACTTTGGCATCATAACCTCGCTTTAGCTGGTGTTGGTAGTATGCCAATTGGACCATTGCACTTTCTCTTCTTTCTTCAATAAAATCTAAGCCTCTTTCCAGCAGCTTATCATTATTATTCGAATTGAACGAGCTGTTCTTCAGCGTCAGAAAGCCTGTTTCTAATGGAATGACAGCTTCGGCATCGTAAGTCATTGAAAAAGGGGTCTCCCCTGTTGACCTGCAAGGTGTGGTTCGATACGCCCACAGGACATGTGGCAACTCTTCCACCCATCTCCCTTTTGCATCATCTAACCTCTTTTTCAGTCCATTTACTATGACTTTGTTAGCTACCTCAGCTTGCCCATTCCCCTGGGGATAGGCCGGGGTAGAATATCTGTTCGTAATTCTCAATCCACAGCAGTATCTCCTGAAAGCCTTATTGTCAAACTGAAGACCATTATCCGAGATAAGAGTGTGAGGGACTCCGAACCGAGTGATGATGCTCTTCCAGACAAACTTTTTAACATCCACATCTCTGATGTTCGCTAGAGGCTCAGCTTCAACCCATTTATTAAAATAGTCGGTGCCAACCAGCAAGTATCTTTTATTCCCTACTGCCTTGGGAAAATGCCCGACAATATCCAAGCCCCATTGAGCAAATGGCCAAGGGCTGGTCAACGGATTAAGAACCCCTCCTGGTTGGTGTATGTTTGGTGCGAATTTTTGGCATTGGTCGCATTTCTTTACGTACTCATATGCTTCTCTTTGCATATTTGGCCACTAGTAGCCTTGCGTGATGGCCCTATGAGATAAAGACCTGCCTCTAGTGTGGCTCCCATAAATCCCCTCGTGTAACTCTTCAAGGACTAATTCTGACGCTTCAGGGTGAATACATAGTAGATATGGTCCAGAAAAAGAGCGCTTGTACAACTTTTGATCCTCGGACAACCAGAAGCGAGGCGCTTTTCTTCGTACTTTTTCAGCTTCCAATTTACTTTCTGGCAAAAGGTCTTCTCTCAAAAATAGTACAATGGGATCCATCCAGCTAGGTCTCACTCGGACTTGACAAATCTGGGCCAACTTCTCTCCTGCCTCTGTGGGCTTGTACAAGTCTTCTAAAAGGATAACTCAAGGCAAGCTCTGCGCCGAGAAGGTTGCAAGTGTAGCAAGGGAATCTGCATGTGTGTTACTGCTTCTAGGGATATGCAGCAGACTGAATGACTCAAATTTTGACCGTAAATGTTTAACTTGATTTAAATACTTCTGCATTCTTTCATCCCTTACTTCTAATTCGCCCTTTACTTGACCAATAACCAATCTTGAGTCTGAAAATATCTTTACTTCTTTTCCCCCCATTCTCTAAACCATGGACATTCCTTCTAGCAAAGTTTCGTACTCGGCCTCATTATTTGTGGCCAAGAAGCCTAATCTCAACGATTTCTCTATCGTGAGTTGTTTAGGAGAGACCAGAACTAGCCCCATTCCAGAGCCCCTTTGATTTGCTGCACCATCGACATACACTTTCCAGCATAGAGGTTCTTGTAGGAAGATGAAGCCAACCGATTTTTCATCCATGTGCTACGGTGCTAGCACATTCTCTAATGGGGTTTCAGCAAATTCGATTATCAGGTCTGCGAGGATTTGGCCTTTGACAGAGGTGCGAGGCATGTACTTGATGTCAAAAGCCCCTAGAATTGTACCCCATTTAGTAATCCTGCCCGTGTAGTCAGCACTCCGAAGTACAGCCTTGAGCGGGAGCTGAGTCAAGACGATAACGGTGTGTGCTTGAAAATAGTGGGGAAGCTTCCGCGTACCATGTACCACAGCCAGGATGGCTTTTTCCAATGGTAAGTAACGCACCTCGGCCTCATGTAATGACTTGCTAACATAGTAGACTGGCCGTTGCACAACATCGTCGACTCGAATCAACACCAAACTTACAGCATGAGGGACCACGACAATGTAGGAAAACAAAACCTCACCCCCCTGAGGACTGGACATAATGGGAGGACGAGAGAGATACTCCTTAAGCTGCTGGAATGCCCTAGCGCACTCCTCGGACCATTCGAATCCCTTCCACTTTTTCATTAAGAGGAAGAAGGGCCGGCATCTATCTGCTGATCGAGAGATAAAATGATTTAAGGCGGCAGTCATACCAGTAAGTTTTTGGACCTCTTTGGGATTACGAGGAGATTGTAGATTGTTAATCGCCTTAATTTGATCGGGATTGACTTCGATTCCCTTGTGAGTTACCATGTATCCTAGGAATTTGCTTGATCCCACCCCAACCAAGCACTTGGAAGCATTTAGGCGCAACTTGTGTTTCCTCAAAATTTCAAAGATGCTTCCGAGGTCATCAACGTGCTTGGACACCACCTTGCTCTTCACCACCATGTCGTCTATGTAAACCTCGATGCTTTTCCCTAATTGAGGCTCTAATAGGTTGATCCTGCGTTTTTCAGACTGAAAGGCATCACCTTGTAATGGTAGTTTCCAATGGGGGTGACAAAAGCGGTTCTCTCCTCGTCTTCTAAGGTTAAGGGTATTTGGTGATATCCTTGAAAGGCGTCTAAGAATCTCATCCGAGGATGACCCACTGTCGCATCCACCAACTGATCTATTCGTGGCATGGGGAAGGGATCTTTTGGGCAGGCTTTATTTAAATCTGTAAAGTCCACGCACACTCGCCACTTGCCATTCTTCTTCTTTACGACCACAGTATTAGCCAGCCATTCAGGGTAAAACACTTCTTTAATAGCCCATGTTTGCTTAAGCTTCTTCACCTCTTCCCTAACAGCATCTGCATACTCCTTAGATGGGCGTCGAGGTGGTTGCTTCTTTGGAGTAATGGATGGGTTAACGTTTAAGTGATGACAGATAAAGGTCGGATCCACCCCCGGGGCCTCGTAAGCACTCCAAGCGAATACATCAACGTTCTTCTTAAGAAATTCTATCAACTCCTCTCTCTCGTGAGAAGGCAACTGGGACCCAACTTGAAAGAATTTCTCCGGATCATCCCCTATAGTAATTTTCTCCAAGTCTTCGCATTTCGCCTCCTCGGACTACCCATCGATAGGCGACTCTGGAGTTTTTAATTGCTATGAACTTCCTTCAGCAGCAATCGACAATTCAACCTCGGGTTAATGAGATATGGCAGCCACCAAGCATTGTCTAGCCATGGACTGGCTTCTGAGGATCTCTCTAACCTGAACCTTGGATGGATACTTCACCCTTTAGTGTAGAGTAGAGGAAACAGCCCCCAGAGTGTGAAGCCAAGGTCTGGCCACAATGGCCGTATAAGGTGAATAAATGTCCACCACAATGAAATCCACCTCCACTACCTCAGGACCGGTCTGTACAGGTAGCCTAATCTGACCTTTTGGCATGACAGTCCTTCCCTCAAAGCTCACCAGAAGGGAATCATAGGCGGTTAAGTCCTCGGGTTTTAGCCCCAGACCTTTAAACAGGTCGGGGTACATAACCTCCACAGCACTCCCTTGATCTATCAGCACCCTCTTCACATCATAACCACCTATCCTAAACGTAACCATCAAGGCATCATCATGGGGTTAGATAGTTCCGATCTTGTCTTCGTCCGAAAAACCCAGAACCATTTGGACATCTAACCCGATTCTTTTAAGCTCCGGACTATCTTCCTCGGCGGGCAGTCGAGCCACAGACATTACTCTGAACGGACAGGAGCCAGTTCTCCCTAGGGCAGCGAAGATGACATTTATCGTTCCCAAGGGAAGTCCTGAGGAAGCATCACTTCTAGGATTCGAACCTGTTTGCACCGACTGACCACTGGAATGGTGCAGCAACTACTTCAATTTTCCCTCTCGAACCAGTTGGTCCAAATGATCCCATAAATTCCTGCATTCTTCAGTAGTATGCCCTTGATCCTGATGATACTAGCAATAAAGATTCTGGTTGCGCCTCATAGGATTTCCCGCCATTTTGTTTGGCCATTTAAAGAACGGCTCATTCTTAATCTTTTCCAAAACTTGGTGCACTGGTTCTCGAAATACCGCGTTGACCGCCTGGGTGGCAAATCCTGACTGCCCAACGAAGTCTCTCCTAGGTCGATTGTTATTGAATCGATCCGACCTGGAATCCCTCCGCTCTTGAGGGATAGCCTTCGCTTTACCTTTAGCTCGTTGTTGGTCTTCCTCGACCCTCTTGTATTTACTAATGCGATCCATAAGTTGGCGTATACTGGTAACAGGTTTGCCAGTGAGAGACTTCCTCAAACCGTGATCGGGAGGGAGACCGCCCTTAAAAATACTGATGGCCACGTCTTCAAAGTCACTATCTATCTCATTGTACATTTCCCAATATCGATCCGAGTACGTTTTCAGAGTTTCCCCCTCTCGCATGGACAAAGACAGAAGTGAGTCCAAAGGTTGAGGTACCCTGCTACACGTGATAAAACGAGAGCCAAAAGCCTGGGTGAGCTCCTTGAAGGAATTTACGAAGTTAGCCCTCAACCCATCGAACCATCTCATGGCCACAGGTCCCAAACTGGAAGGAAAAACCTTGTACATCAGAGCTTCATCCTTAGAGTAGACAGCCATCTTCTGGTTGAACTAGCTTACATGTTCTACAAGGTTCGTTCGGCCATTGTGAGCAGTGAATGTAGGCTGATGGAATCGCCGAGGAAGTTCCGCCCCCTCAATCCTACGCGTGAAGGGTGACCTCGAGATCTGGTTCAACGCCTTGCTCATGGCGTCATTTCCCATGCCCCTGAGAGGTGGGCTCTTGTGTCTTCACTTGCAAGGGTTCTCTTCATCATATGAATAAGACTCGCTAGGTGGCGTCCTAGACTTCTGTCTGTAAGTGATATCCTCGTCATCATTGGAGGAAACGCCAGAACTGGAAGGAGTTCGTTGTTGGTGTGCATGGCGTAACTTCTCTTTTAAATCATCAATCTCCCTCTGCATGGCTCTATTATTTTGCCCCTGAGAGAAGTGAGGCTACCCTCTCTATCTCTTTTACGTTCGAGGTTACGGAAGGCATCTTGTTGATGGGAGCCCCTAGACTCCTGCTGATGGGGACCTGATCCTACTATAGTCAAACGTCGAACTCACTATTACACAAATTGCTTTCCCACAGACGGCGCCAATTGTAGGGTCACAAATTGTATCCTTATGCCCAAATGTGTAGGACTTTGGCCCAATAAGCCTAATACAATAAATTTGTAGAGAGTGGGTTAAAGAATTAGGTATGAATGGCGTGGACAGCGTTTAACATGTTCTATAAAACAAATCAAAAAGTCAAAAGAGAAAGGAAAAGCATATTGGGATAACTTTGTATAAATGTGTTCTTGGTTCAATCCGAGGAAGTTTCGTTTCATATAATTCAAATTCTTCCACTCCCAAAAAGTCCTCTCATGGAGGGTCTGTTACATTATATAGTCTCCCTCTAGTCATCCTAACCTTACATTTGTCACTCATCTAGGACATTATTTAAGTACTTGTCCCATCAGACATCTTCTTTAGCCTCCCTGTGAGCTGTAATAGCTTAGGTAGCACTGTTTAGAGGTTTTCTCCACATAAATGCGGCCAGAAAAGTAGTTGCAGGGCATTTAATGTGGTGGTAGCAGCTTTTCTTCAGATATTTTCAGATCTACTCCTTTCTAGTAAGTTCACAAAGGCCATCTCTATCATCGGAGCTTCCATAAAGGTCACTCCAATCGATGGGATACACACTTGAACTATACTCCTCTTATCCGAGGACGAGATCCTCCTCGGATCAAATTCCTTTCATTTCCTACTTATGAATCTTTTTGAAATAAAACATCTAATAAATGCAGTTTTGCTCGGCCCATGAAGCTCCTCGGACTAAGCTCATAGCCCAAGATGTGTGATTCTGGGCCTTTGTCCCCACAGTTATCATGCCAGATAAAGAGAAATTTGACTACAGTTCTGGTGGTAGAAATGATATTTTTAAGGAGCACATTGTGCATGCCCTTTTAATGTGTACATCCACCATCAACATTGTGGAATTAAGTTAGCTCAATATATACAATAACAATGTTGACCTTATTAGTTATTTCTATAGTCTTTTTATTCAACTTTTGTAATGTCAGCTTTGGGGGCTTAGGGATGGACTTATGGTTAACTGTGACAAGAATATATTTTGCCTTATTGTTGAACTAGATGCAAAAGTGGTTGTGGATGTCTTTAAAAACCCAAACTATGTAAACCATATAATTTCTCCTATCTTGGATGAATGATTGAAGGCAATTGGCGTCCAAATTCCAGCAAATTCAGTTCAATCACTGCTATCATCAAACTAATCGATGTGCTGATATGCTGGCTAAAATGGGTGCTGATCAGGAGCTAGATTTCA
>JARYZH020000896.1:0-54336 GCA_030021035.2 Notholithocarpus densiflorus
CAAAATGCATACTATGCGGATCACATGGTTTGGGGCCTTTGGGCATATCAACTCTCTTCTCTGCCTCATCAGTCATCCCTTGTACAATCTGAAATTCACCACATTAACAAATTGTCCTTTTGTGTGGGCTGTAATTATGGATAATAGGTACAAGTAATTAAATGAGTGATGGTCACAGGTCACCTACAGATTAAATGTTTTCTTTTTTAATTAGAACCACGTGCAAAATTAAATGTAAATTAAAACACTGTTCGGAGTTGTTGGACGTGGACCTGCAAAATTAAGAATGAGTACCTGCACGGATAACTTTTAATTTACGTTCTTAAATCCACTCAGGACAGTATTTTAATTTACATTTAATTTGTAGGTGACCTGTGTCCATCACTTAATTTACTTGTACCTCCTCTCAAAAAAAAAAAAATAATAATAATAAAAAAAATGGTGTACCCAATAGTCATAAGTCATATTCATAGCCATTAATATTTAGTTCGGTTAAGATGAACCCTTAGATATTTGTAAAATAAAGTTTTTATACTATTTTTTTATAGAAAATATAAAAGGTTGTGAAAAAAAAAAAATCATTTTTTTTCATTAAAAATTTCTAAAATATGTTTTAAACCAATACTTTTACGGCATCAATTAACTTTTCTCATATTAAATTACATTACAAGTCACTCAAAAGGAAAAGTGGTTGTATTATATCATTTTAGTCATTTTGTAAGCAACACTTTTTTTTTTTATAAAACAAGAGTATCTAGACTTCTTCGAGTATTTGATTATTTCTTTAGGTGTATGCGGTCCCTTAGTCTCTCTCAGACACACACACGTACAAGGTTATTACATGGAAGAATTGTTTACGGGTGGCCCCAAAAATGCTAGCAAGTGATTTCAAACTCAAAATCTCATGGATATCATAAGATCTTATGAACCACTTAGCTAACCTCTTGGAGTTGTAAGCAGCAAGTTATTAATATGGGAAAGTTCAGATTCTACAACTGGATGAGAATGAGAAGAAAGTTGATCTCCCAAGTTTGTGTGTTCTATGTATTGTTAGAAGCTGGGTGTACGTGTGTACACGAAACATAATATTTTTTAATTTTGTGATTTTCCAAAGGCCCCAAACTATGCAATTTTGACAACTGACAATTGAAAACAATGGGGGTAATGCTCAGTGTATATATTTTTTTTTAATGAAAATGAAAAAAATTGGCAAGAGTAAACCCATTAGCGCTTTTATGACCCTCATGCGTCACCTTGGCGACGCTCCCAACGCGACCCCAGGTCAGGCGGGACTACAAACTACTTAACAATACAGTTAACACACTTCTTTTATAGCATCAATTAAAAAATGTAGCTAGCACACAAGATGAGGTCATCTGCATTTGGTGTGCTAAAATAGCATTTTGAGAGTTTTAGAACACTCGATACTAAAATTAGATGTAAAAAAATGGATGTCCATAATATTATTGTTGTGTACATAGATTTCTTTTAGCTATATCTATTTCTATTATCTATTAACTATATAAAAAGCACCAATGCCCCTACAGTACACATTTGGTTTATTGAGTCCCTTTATCTTTTTCCAGTTTTGAACAGTTGCTACAGTGCCAATTTGGTTTGTTCAATTGGCACTGTAGCTACAGTGCTTTATGATGGGACTAGCGAATTCAACCTCCCTGAATGATCTCACCAAGACCAACGAGTCCATCCTCTGCGACGAGCTAAATGTCCATATCACTGATGAAGGTAACGAAGCCATTCAATGCAGCCAATAATGTCCCAAGTGGTTACAAGACCAGCTGTACTGACCGTTGGAAGCCTCATTAAGGCCCACATTACTGAGGATGAAACGTTGCCAGGAGAGACATTAAAGCCACATTAACTACCACAACGACTAGGGGCTATGGAAACATATATAAAGCCCTCACAGCTCCACTACAAGGTACATAGACACACCAAAAAAGCACTACTAGTTATTCTGATATTCTTTTATTTTCTAAAAGCTTTCTTATACTGACTTTGGCATCGGAGACGTTGTGACAGGCACCACACCAGTGACCAACTTAAGGGAACTATCTTACTCTTCTCACGGTGACAGAGACGAACATCCGACTCCATCTAGACGTACTTACAACAACTGACGAATCTGCACTTCATCAGTTTGGCACCGTCTGTGGGGAACGACATTCTTTCATACTCAGGTTCGAAAATATAGTTTCCAATCAACCTCTACATTCAGATGGAGTCTAACCAGGATTCAGCAGCCTTAGCTCAGCAAGTCCAGGCTTTTGTGGCCACCATCGAAGAGCTCACCAGACAGAATCAGGAAATGAGGGTACGGCTTCAACAGGAGGAGAATTGGTCTAGAGCCAACCAGGAGGATGAGGGAGATAGCCATAGAAGAAGTGACCGTCGAGGACTTACTACTTCGGATGAGCAAAACTCAGATTTTCTTGGAGAGATAAGGAAGGAAATGGACGAGCTGAGGAACGCCATTAAGGAGAAAACGGACCGAAGCCTAGATAGAATGGTCAGGGCAACAGATTCGCCCTTTACTATGGCGGTCTTGGAATGTCTAGTGCCGTCTAAATTTCGGTTGCCTCAGCTTGAGCCGTTTGACGGACTTAAGGACCCCTAGGACCATCTCAACACCTTCAAGACGACATTAGGCCTTCAAATGCCCCCTGATGAGATACTGTGTCGTTCCTTCCCCACCACTCTCAAAGGAGTTGTAAAGGAGTGGTTCACAAAGTTACCAACATCGTCCATTGATAGTTTCGAGCAGTTAAGTAATGCCTTTCTGCGTCATTTTGTCGGAGGACAATGCCCGAAGAGACCAACAGACTACCTGCTCACCATCAGGCAGGGGGAGAAAGAGACCTTGAGGTCGTACATGAAATGCTTCACTTGGGAAACTCTAGAGGTAGATGAAGCTAACAACAAGGTACAACTGACGACCTTTAAAGCTGGATTGAAATCCAAAGAATTCATGGTTTCACTTACGAAGAATCCTCCTAAGACGATGGCAGAGATGCTCCTAAAAGCACAGAAGTACATGAATGCTGAAGATGCACTAGCCGCCATAAAAGATGTGGAGAAAACAGGAGACAAGGGAAGGAAGGAGGACGATCATAGAGGATAAAAAAGGGAGCGCCCAGATCGTCAGACTAGTGATTGGAGTAAAAGGAAAGACGAAAAAACCCCACGAACGGTAAGGTTCACTCCATTAGTTATGCCTGTTGACAAAATTTTAGCGTAGATCAAGGATGAACATTACCTTAAATGGCCAAGGCCATTACATTCGTCACCCCACGTGCGTGACAAAAAGAAGTACTGCCAGTTCCACAAGGATCACGGCCATAATACTGAGGATTGCAAGGACCTAAAGGAGCAGATAGAGGAACTTATACGAAAGGGGAAACTGCAGAAATATGTGAAAAAAGGGGAATCCAGTAGGTTCAGGGACGACAACAAGAACCAGCACGAACCTTCACCCAGAGAAAAGGATCACATATCCCAACGTCCACCGAGTGTGATTGGGGAGATAAAGACGATCACAGGTGGCCCAACCACGGGGGGGTCGTTCAAATCCCTCAAGAAAGCATAACAGAGACAGGTGAACAGCGTCCACAGGATGCCCCCGTTTAAGCAAAGACAGACGGATCAAGTCATGTATTTCTCAGAAGAAGATGCTAGGGGAGTGAAGCAGCCTCATGACGATCCTTTGGTCATAATACTCGTGATATAAGGATTCAATACTAGGAGGATCCTTATGGATAATGGCAACTCGGCGAACATCATCTACCTTTCCGCCTTCCAGCAGTTGAAGCTAGATCCAGGAAGGCTGCGCCCATTTGATTCTTCCCTCGTCAGCTTCAGTGGAGACAGGGTGTATCCCAAAGGTATAGTGACACTGACGGTCACAGTAAGGACTCACCCAAGGCAGTTGACTTGTCAGTTGGACTTTTTGGTGGTAGACTACCCTTCATCTTACAATGTGATCATTGGAAGACCCACGCTTAATCGTTGGAAAGCAGCCACTTCTACCTATTGCTTGAATGTAAAGTTCCCGACAGAGAACGGTGTGGGCGAGGTGAAAGGAGATCAAATACTGGCCAGGGAATGCTACCAAGCCGTGCTGGCTGCCAAAGAAAACCATACATGGATGATCGAGGAGAAGGAAGAGGAGAAAGTGGAAGCCCTAGAAACGATAAAGTTGGTAAAAGACGAGATAGCAAAGACGACTAGAATAGGAATGACACTAAGTCCTGAGATGAGGACGAGACTTGTCCAGTTCCTTCAAGAGAACCTGGACGTTTTTGCATGGAGTCACGAGGACATGCCGGACATATCCTCGAAAGTCATCCAGCATAAGTTAAGTGTGGACCCAAAGGTGAAGCCCGTCTAGCAGAAACGACGAGTCTTTGCTCCTGAACGGAACCAAGCAGTTACGGACGAGGTTAACAAGTTGTTGTTAGCAAGCTTTATTCGAGAGGTTTACTATCCAGATTGGCTCGCTAACGTTGTCCTAGTGAAGAAAGCAAATGGAAAATGGAGAATATGCGTGGACTTCACGGATCTGAACAAAGCTTGCTCAAAGAATAGCCTCCCTCTGCCAAGGATAGACCAGCTGGTGGATTCTACAGCCAGGCATAGGTTACTGACGTTCATGGACGCTTTTTCAGGATACAACCAAATAAAAATGGCTGAAGAGGACTAGGAGAAAACCGCTTTCATCACGAGTCAGGGGCTCTATTGTTATAAGGTAATGCCCTTCGGAATGAAAAATGCAGGAGCAACCTACCAGAGGTTAGTGAACAGAATGTTCAACAAGCAGATCGGGAGAAATATGGAAGTGTACGTGGATGACATGCTTGTCAAAAGCAAGGAGGAGCCTGCCCATCTAGACGACCTTAAGGAAACATTTGCCACACTCAGACAGTACCAGATGAAGTTGAACCCCAGTAAGTGCGTCTTTGGAGTAGCCTCGGGGAAGTTCCTGGGATTCATGGTATCCCAAAGGGGGATAGAAGCAAACCTAGAGATGGTATGAGCCATACTAGATATGGCATCACCCAAGACTGTCAAAGAAGTCCAAAAGCTCACAGGAAGGATAGCAGCACTCAACAGGTTCGTCTCTAAAGCAATGGACAAATGCTTGCCCTTCTTCAAGACACTGAGCAAGCTTTTCCCTGGACCGAGGAATGCGAGGCAGCGTTTCAAGAACTCAAGCGCTACCTGAGCAATCCACCCCTCCTAAGTCCGTCCAAAGAAGGGGAAAATCTATATTTATATCTGGCAGTATCAGCCACAGCCGTGAGCGTAGCCCTAATTCGAGAAGAGTACAAGAAACAACTCCCAGTTTACTACGTCAGTCAAGCTTTCCAAGGAGCAGAAGCCAGGTATCCCAGGATCGAAAAGATTGCATTTGCACTAATAGTAGCTTTGCGCAAGCTACGACTGTACTTTCAGGTGAACCCCATCCTGGTAATGTCGAACCAACCTATTAGGAAGTCCATGAACAAGCCCGAGGCAACTGGGAGAATGGTCCAATGGGCAATCGAGCTTAGCTAGTTTGACATCGAGTACCACCCTAGGACAGCCATTAAGGCACAGGCTCTGGCAAACTTCATCGTCGAGTTCACCCTTCTAGACGAAGGTAGCCTCACGGACGAGATAGAACGGTGGATGATACAGATTGATGGTTCGTCAGCCCAAAAAAGGGGGGAGTAGGGGTTGTCATCACCACCCTAGACGGAGAAATACTTAAATACGGAGTTCAACTAAAATTTTCGGCCACCAATAACAAGGCCGAGTACGAAAGAGTACTGACGGGGCTAAAAGTCGGAAAAGCACTAGGAGCTCAAAACTTGTTCCTCCAGAGCGATTCTAAGATGGTAATAGGGAAAATAAAAGAGGAGTATGAAGCAAAGGAGGAAAGAATGCAAAAATACCTCAGGCTGACGAAGCGTCTGATACAGGAGTTTGATAAGGTGGAGTTCATGCAGATCCCCAAGAGCCAAAACATGATAGCAGACGAAATCGCAAAGCTAGCATCGTCAAAAGAAGGATCAATAAGCATGGGCTTAAAGATGGAAGCCTAGAAACACCCTAGCATTGAAGAAATCTCTACATTTGCAATCCAGAACACAAGCAGCTAGATGACCCCAATCATATCATTCCTCCAAGACGGCCATCTCCCACAAGACGTCAAAGAGGCCAGGAAAGTCAGGAAGAGAGTAGCCAGATTCACGATCCTGAATGACATACTGTACAAAAGGGGCTTCTCCATACCCTACCTGAAGTGCATAGATGAAGAGGAAGCCAAGTATATTCTAAAAGAGATTCATGAAAGGGTGTGCGGAGACCATGCAGGCCCTAGGTCCTTGGTAAGTAAGGTTGTCAGAACTAGATACTTCTGGCCTACTATGCAGGTGGATGTGAGGGAGCTCGTCAAGCAGTGCGACAGGTGCCAAAGGTTTGGGAATGTCCAACGCCTTCCAGTCGAGAGACTGATGACGATATCCTCCCTTTGGCCATTTGCACAATGGGGAATTGACATCGTCGGCCCATTGCCTTAAGGTAAAGGACAGGTAAAATTCCTACTAGTCACTATTGATTATTTCACAAAATGGGTTGAAGCGGAGGCATTAGTAACTATCACCGAAGCAAAAATCCAGAGCTTTGTATGGAAGAACATAATATGTAGGTTCGGGATTCCACGGGCGATCATATCAGATAATGGGCTGCAATTCGATAGTCAGAACTTCAAGGATTTCTGTTCAGGTCTAGGGATCAAGAACTAATTCTCATCCCTAGGACATCCACAAGCAAACGGACAAACGGAGGTGACTAATCAGACACTACTCAAGATCATCAAAGCCAAGCTAGACGATGCTAAGGGGGCCTGGCCCAAAAAATTACTCAATGTCTTGTAGGCCTACAAAACTACAGCCAGAACCCCAACAGGAGAAACCCCCTTCAAGCTTACTTACGGCACCGAGGCAGTAATCTCGGTCGAGGTGGGAATAACCGGCGTTAGACGAGAGATGTTTCACGAAGAAAGCAATGACGAAAAACTAAAAGTCAACTCAGATTGCTTGGCCGAGACCAGGGATGAAGCTTTAAGCAGAATGACCAAGTACCAACAGAAGATGGCCGAGTACTACACCGAAAAGTTGAAGCTCAGACGACTTGACATAGGGGATCTTGTCCTACGCAAAGTCACCCCAGCAACCAAAGACCTTGCCCAAGGGAAACTTGGCCCAACCTGGGAAGGACCCTACCAGATCATCCATTACTCTAGACAAGGGAGCTATCACCTGAAGACTTTATACAGACAGAGACTGACGTGACTAGGGAACATTGAGCATTTGAAGAAGTACCACTAATAGATGTAATAGAAAATTGTATTCGTTATTGAAAGTAATAAAAGGACTATTCGGCCAATGACTCAATACAAGTAAGCCTAACAGCCTAAAAGCCAAGTATAAAAACGGCTAAGTAACAAGGTTCTGCCTAGGCGGATGTAAGTTACTGACGAAGCCAAAAATGACAAGATCCCTTAAATGGGTGTAAGTCATAAAAAAGGGCTAAGTAACAAGATTCCGTCTAGACGAATGTAAGTTACTAACGAAGCCAAAAATGACAAGATCCTTCAAATGGGTGTAAGTCATAAAAAAAGGCTAAGTAACAAGATTCCGCCTAGAAGGATGTAAGTTACTGACGAAGCCAAAAATGACAAGATCCCTTAAATAGGTGTAAGTCATAAAAAATGGCTAAGTAACAAGATTCCGCCTAGACGGATGTAAGTTACTAACGAAGCCTAAAATGACAAGGCCCCCTAAACGGGTGTAAGTCATAAAAATGGCTAAGTAAGCAAGGTTCCGCTTAGTCGAATATAAGTTACTAACGATGCACAGGTCAATTCTCCACCTAGACGAGTACAAGTTATGGACGAGTTAGTCCTCCTTCAAAAGGGCAGATCACAACAATTAAGTACAGTGTACCCATGCAAATGGAGCAGCTAAATAAACAAAGCAAACAAAGATCACACAGAAACATGAGTATAGGCAAGTAAGTATGCAATTACAAATATAATTAAAAGCCCAAAAACGCGGGGCAATTACCATTGTTTTCACATCAAAGCTAAAAACCTATAAACACTGGGTTAAAAGCATTGTTCTCAAATTAGAATAAAAATATTGTTCTCAAAATAGGCTTAAAAGGCCCAAAAATACACAGGGCACTTACCAAAAAAAAAGGAAAAAAAGAAAGAAAAGAAAACGAGAGTCAGCCTTCTCCTTCTCCTTGTCATTGGTTCGCTACCTCTTTCGTTGAGGAGGGATTTCTTCAACCGAAGTGGTTGGGGAAGCCGTCCTTGTCGTCTCAATGCCAGGAGTAGCTAGGGTAGCAGGTGTGACGAAGGCACCCTTGTCTGTCACTTTCACATTTTTGGTCCCAAGGTTGGACAAGGGCTCGTTCTTCTTGGCCCTTATTCGGGTGTACATACCTTGATTAAACTTCGTTGTCATTCCTAAAAAAAAAAAAAAAAATTGTGAGCAAAGGTATATGTACAAGAAAGTCAACATTGATGAGACTAACACTTACTCTTTTTCTCCTCAATATCAATTTTTCGCAGGACGAAGACAGTAAAAAGCAAGAGTCTGCGGGTCTACCAGGTCGTCAAAATTCTCGATCGTCTTCGCGTACTGAATCGCCTTCTTAACACGTCCCTTGTACCTGCTTTTAAGTTTGGGCCGTCTCGTAACTGCAGGAGATAATGGGCGAAAGGGTTAGTGACGATAAATAAACACAACGAAAATTAAGGACGAGGATAAATAATGACGCACCTAAGTTCGGGGTACTCCACCGACGGAGCAGCCTTGGGAGATCACCCGAAATTTCATTAGAGGGCGTCTCCCAATTATCCCCGAACATAAAAAAGAACCGGGACTTCCAGTATCTGAAGGACGAAGGCAAATCCCGAACGATCCTAGTCCTCCTCTCCCACAGCACCAGCCCATAATACCCGTGCTTTTTAGACGCCTTTAAACGATACAGGTAGACGAGCTCGTCCACCCTTATCATGTCGCCGCCCGTAACGACCAGCCATATCCCCATTAGGCTGACCACTATCCTACATGAATTGGGCATAAGTTGCCCGGGAGCAATGCCAAAGTGGCCTAATAGCTCTATGACGAATGGGTGGACGGGGAACCTAAGCCCACACGAGAAGACAGCCTCGTAGAAGCACACCTCCCCAGGGAAGAAGTGGCAGGCCCGTTCCTTTTCACTGGGTAAACAAACCCTAACCCTGTCCAGGAACTGGAATCTATCCTTAAACCTAGAAACTGTGTCAGCGTTTAAACCACACACCTTGTCAAGGGCATAAAAAGCCCTAACCTCCTGAGAAGTAGAAACAGCAGTATCGCCCCCAGCCTCCACTAGGCCGTCATTAGAAGACAGCCCAGTCTCTAATTCACTCGATCTCACCTCAGACATGATCCCTTACTCTCTCACCAAACTCTCAAACCAATCAATTGATTGATAAAGCAAAGGCAGCAAATCAGCCAATGCAACGCTCAGACTATTACCCTAAAAAACAATGTTCTCAAGATATGGGAAAACCCCTAAAGACCCCCCTAAGCGCGCAAAAAGAAAAGAAATTGAGGGGCAAACTATCCTAACCTCAGAACCACTAACCATTGAAAAAATAGAAAACAAAGGGAAAAAGATGAATCCTAAAAACCCAGAAACCCAAAAACAAACACAAAAGAAAAGGGAGAGAAAATCAGAAATTCACCATAGTTTATGTCTACGTCGAACAGAGAAAAGAAGTAGAAAGTAAAAAGAAAGATATACCTCAGAAGAAAAATGTAGAAAGCTCAGCTATGCACCAGTTTGGAGAAGAATCGCAAAGAAAGATTGGAGAAGAAAATACTCAGAGCATGATTGGGAGTTTGGGAAAAGTAAAGTGAGAGGAGGAGAAGTTTAAAAACCAAGGCTCAAAAAACTGAAATTCAGCGGGAAACCCAAGAGTCATACAAATTGGAGCATTAACTCCACTGATCAGAACGAGCCATGTGGCCATAACGCGTGTGGCACCACCACTACACATTTAATGTGGAGTGAAACCCCAAGAGTCATGTACAGCCCAAGAACCTTTCATCTTCTATGATTGTCATGACATGTCACGACGACCACAAAATCCGGGGGCAGCTGATAGGACTGACGAATTCAACCTCCCTGAACGATCTCACTAAGACCAACGAGTCCATCCTCTGCGACGAGCTAAATGTCCATATCACTAACGAAGCCATTCAATGCAGCCAATAATGTCCCAAGCGATTACAAGACCAGCTGTACAGACCGTTGGAAGCCTCATTAAGGCCCACATTACTGAGGATGAAACGTTGCCAGGGGAGACATTAAAGCCACATTAACTACCACAATGGCTAGGGGCTATGGAAACATATATAAAGCCCTCACAGCTCCACTACAAGGTACATAGACACACCAAAAAAGCACTACTAGTTATTCTGATATTCTGTTATTTCCTAAAAGCTTTCTTATACTGACTTTGGCATCGGAGACGTTGTGGCAGGCACTACATCGGTGACCAACTTAAGGGAACTATCTTACCCTTCTCATGGTGATAGAGACGAACATCCGGCTCCATCTGGACGTACTTACAACAACTGACGAATCTGCACTTTATCACTTTGGTTTCAACCTCTCCACTGTTGTTGCTTTCTTTTCTTTTCTTTTCTTTTCTCTGTTTTTTTTTTTTTTTTTTGGCATAATATCATCCTGTCCGCTCTTATATATATATATATATATATATATATATAAAGCTGTTAGTTAACACAATAAATTGTCACAATATTTTTGCAATTGTTGATATGTTAATTCCTTATAGGTTAAAATAAAATATCATACTAGAATCATCCACAACTAAAACTAAAGGTATCATGAAAAAAGAAGTGTTACATTCACAACAATTTTCGCAACACTTTCGTAACAATTTTGCAACATTGTTCATTAGGCATTTTTTTTTTCCACAAACCACAGTACACCAGTTTTGGTTGTGCTGTTTTTGTCTTTTCTTTTAAATATTTATATGTGTATGTACAATTACACTGACTTAACAAATTCTTACAATATTTTCACAATTATTGATAATTTGCACTGTTCATTGGCCCTTTTTTTTTTTTCCCACAATACGCTGGTTTTGCTTGTGCTTTTAAATATTATATGTGCATACACAATTACATCGACGCAACAAATTTTTACAATATTTTCATCATTATTGAGATGTCAATTTTTTAAAGGTCAAAATAAAATAATAAAATAAGAGACTGAGACCAATCACAACTAAAAATAAATGTATTATGAAAATGTTATAACATCTTCTTCTTGTCACAATATTTTCACAATTGCGAGATCTCAGTTCCTTATAGATCAAAAAAAGAAAAAAAATGCTATGTCCACAACATTTTCACAATAATTTTGTAACAAATTTTATGTAGCAAGGTATTTTTGAAGGATAAAAAAGTGATAACAGTAGTGGGTTCAATTTAAAACCAATAACAACTTGTTATTTATAATTTTTTCTAAAAATGTTATTTTTTTGAGGTGATTCTAAAAATATTATGGATGTAGCATTTCTCTCAAATAAAATAAAAATATATCTATTTGGATACTAAAAATAAAAGTATTGTGAAAATGTTTTAATATTTTGTTGTATTCTTAGACTTCTTTTTTAGTATATATAGTCAAATTGGGTGAGCCAAAATTCACTGTACGTTTCACGCACAATTTTCTTGTATTGTCTTTTTGTTTGTTTTTTTTTTTTTAATGCATAATTTTTAAACCAGTAATAATTTTTTACCTAAATTTTGTTGTGAAAATGCTGTGGACGTAAAAATTAAATAATAAAATATCAAACTAGGACCTACCACAGCTTGAAATAAAAAATATTACAAAAATGTTGTGACATTTTGTTATATTCCTAAACTTCTTTTTTGTGTGACATTTTGTTGTGTTCCTAGACTTCTTTTTTTGTTTAGTCAAATTTAGTAAGCCAAAACTCATTGTTTTAGGCACAATTTTCTTTAGTTGGCCTTTTATTTTATTTTTAAATGCACGGTTAAAAGTGGTTAGCCCAATTTAAAACCAGTAGCAATTTACCACCTAAGATTTATTATGAAAATATTGTGGACATAACATTACTTTAAAATAAAATAATAAAATATCAGACTATGACCCACCATAGCTAAAAATAAAGGTATTGTAAAAATATCGTGACCTTCTTTTTTGGTTTATTCAATTTGTTGAACTAAAATTAATTGTTTAATGCATAATTTTTTTAGGTTGATTTTTTTTTTCACACATTGTTTCAAGTTTTTTTTTTTTTTTTTTAAAAACACACACACACACACACACATATTGTTTTACACACACATAACACACACACAAATTGACGAAGTAACACTTTCCTCCTTTATGTTCGGGGTACTTACATTCTCCCCTTAAACTAAAGTTGAATAATTTCATCATTTATATTTTGTAAATGAGGATATACCCCTATTGTTTCTCTCTTAGTTAAACCCTAACAAAATCTTATAATTCCTAAAATATTCCATTGTGCAATGTCTAATATACTCCTACTAAATTTTAATGTCCCAAAAAATTTCTTTGTGTGTTTTGAATTTTATGTGTATGAAAGCATGATTCCAAAAACAAATAGGAAATCAAGCAAGAAAGTCCAACTTTAGATAGAAACAATTAAAGCCAAGGACAAACAATTAAGTCTTAGGATCCTTCATCACCCACATAGCACGAGTCTTTGGCCGTGAAGATGAAAAGGCACATGTCCTAGTATAACTAATAAAGGACATAGAGGAATTAGAATTCCCTTGAAATTGAGTTAAAAAGCTTAAAACTTTTGATAACTCACCAAGAATAGGTACAGAGCCTTTAGACAAAGGATGAGACCTATTGGACACTCGCTTTTGAGGAAACAACTTGAAACAATTAGGGTGAGTGTGACCAGAACCACCACAATGGTGACAAACATGAGTAGTTTTAGAGCTACTCGGCTTCTTAGAAGGAGGTCTAACCTTAGAGGTTGACAACTTAGGACAATTTGGCCTAATATGACCAACAATATGACAATGATGACAAGTGGGGACAAATTCAAAATTTTTATTCAACCTAGGAGGAGTTTTAGACATAGGTTTAGAACTTCAACGTTAACATCAGATTGTTTACCTTTGTCTATCCTAGCAATATTAGCATTCAACTCTTCATTATTCCTTTTAAATGGAGGAATATAAAAATCTTTTTCTTTTGAGTTAGGCTCAACAACAAGTTTGGCACTAGTTAATTTTTCAACTTCGGTTTTAGATTCAACTAGTTGCTCTTCCAAAATCTTAATTTTGTCCACCTGAAATGAAATTTGATTTTTAAATTTCTCATTAAAATTATTAGCTTCATCCAATTTTGCAATCAATTCATCTCTTTCAAGTTTCACATTTTTAAAATTAGCTTTTAATTTTGTAGAACATTCAAGAGATTTCATAAAAAATTATAAAGCTTGCAATAGGCATCTTGAATATCATCATCATCATTCAACACAAGATCATGCAAATTTCAAGATTTTCCATGACAATGGGGGTCAATGGATCACACAGCAATGATTGAAACCTAATCAGAGTGTGCCTACTCTGATACCACTTGACAGGGAAAAATGAATTAACCCCTTGCAATTAATTAATTAATTACTCAAATTAATTAATTAAGTTCAATTACATGCAATAGCTTGGTAGCACAAACGAATCACCAACTAAACTAAATGCAGCGAAAATTAAATTGACACGGTGATTCGTTTACGAATGGAGAAAACCTCCAAGGCAAAAACCCCACCAAGTGATTTTAAGGTCATCACTCCCAAGAATCCACTATTATCAATCACAAGTGGTTTAAGTATAAGGAATCTTACCAAACCCTTTGGCCTATCCCGAAATACCAACCTATAGTTGAACCCTTACCCCAATACCCAATTGGACTTGTATTGCAGTAGCAATCTTTCCATTCAATACACGAATCTCAGTATGTGACTAACCAATGAAGCATGGATCCCAGTACGTGACTAACTCCTTTGCACAAATCTCAGTACGTGACTAACTCCATATCAACCCTTTGATTGATGTAGTTGATTTGCAATAGCTTCACATAAAAAAACCAATAAGATCTTCAAAGATGGTGTGAGAGACTTTGCTTGGTTATAGAACCCAAAGGCGTATAAGAAACGCAGCAAGAACTCTTTCTTCTGTAGGAGGAGGCTAGAGTTTCAAAAAGAAAACTTTATGAAACTCTCTAGGGTTAGGTTTTTCTTTTTCCACCTCCTTGTTTAAATAGGAGCTCAATGGGCTTTCCTATTCCAAATAGGTATACAAAAACCTTGGGCTTTCCTAGTCCAATAATAATTTTACAAGCCCATAAACAAATAGCATTTTAGAATAAAAACGTTGCTGGCTATAGTCTGAATCTTGTAAGTTCAATAGATCGAGACATGTGTCGAGCTTTATTGAATCTCGACAGATCGAACTTCTGTCGAGGAGGTATCGAGACCTGCAGATTGCACTTTTCTTAAGTAGTTCTTGAGTAATCTTCATGTCTTCAATGTAACCACTTGTAATGATCATCTTGAACCTACTTAGATTTACCCAAATACAAGTAAAGTGCATTTTGTAAAAGGATAAGTCAATTACATAAAAATATGTCCCTTACAAGTACCACGAGAATTCCACTTCTTCATATGTCCCTTACATAAAAATCAGTCATTTTTTGACATGATCTATCTTCTTAAGCTTCTCATTGTGGATTCTTCTCTCCTACTTTTTAGAAATTAATTGTATTTGTTAGGGACATATTTGATGTAATTGGTTAATACTTTGACAAAACGCACTTTACTTGTAATTGGGTAGATCTAGGATGAGTTTAGTACTTCAAGAAACAAATGTTCAAGTTTAGTATTGAAGCCATGCAAGTCTGACCAAGAAACAAGTAAAGATGTGCTGCTCATTAAAGCTCGACAAATGTCTCGACAGAATCCTTTCTATCAAGATTTAATGTTGAAGCTTGATAGAAACTCGACAGAAGCTGTATCTGTCGAGAATTACGAAATCAGAAATTCCAGATCTGATTACACACATATCCTTGAGTATTTGTGTAGGGTTTTTTTTTTCTCACAACCCTAAACATATATAAGGATTAATTTAAGAGCCGTTAAACTAGATGCAAAGGTTGTTGCACTAGTTGTTACATGCATTATGTGATCGGAGACAGAAATTGCCCTAGTTTATCATATTCTCTGTAGAAGCTACCGCGTCTTTACGCCAAAGGTTTTGTGACCAAAGAGCTTCCTGATCTTTATTGTAGGATGAACTGAAGAACTTTGCAGCAAAATCTTCCTCAAGTTGGTGTGTTAGTCACGTACTGGGATCCGTGCATCATTGGTAGTCACGTACTGGGATTTGTGCATTGAAAGGAGAGATTGCCGCTACAATACAAGTCCAATTAGGTATTTGGGTAAGGGTTCAACTGTAGGTTAGTATTAGGTATTGAGATTTTTTTTACTTGTAACTACTTATTTTGATAATAATGGATTCTCGGGAGTGGTGACCTTGAATTCACCAGGTGGGGTTTTGCCTCGATGATTTTCCCCATTCGTAAAAAAATCACCTGTGTCAATTTTCCGTTGCATTTAACTTAGTTGGTGATTTGTTTGTGCTATCACGCTTATTGCATGTAATTGAATCTAATTAATTCACTTGGGTAATTAATTGATTAATTTACCAAAGGGGTCAATACATTTTTGGCCTATCAAGTGGTATTAGAGAAGACACACTCTGATTAGGTTTAATCTTTGCTGTGTGATCCATTGACCCCTGTTTGTCATGGATAGAGGACAATCTCTTATTATACCTCATTTATTTGATGACACTAACTATGCATACTAGAAAGTACGCATGAGAACTTTCTTGCAGTCTTTAGATGAGAAGGTGTGGCAAGCTGTGGAGACTGGCTGGACTAAGCCAAAGGAAGCGCCGGCTGATTGGGATGATGCAATGATCAAAGCAGAAAACTTCAACAGCAGAACATTTAACGCCATTTTCAGTGCAGTCACAAATGAGGAGTTTAAGAAAATATCCTTGATTGAAACTGCAAAGGAAGCATGGACCATCCTCTAGACAACCTATGAAAGGACTAAAGCTATCAGGGATTCAAAACTCTAAAGGCTCACTACTAGTTTTAAGGAGATAAAGATGGAGGAGGGTGAGTCTTTTGATGAGTTCTATGCCAAGCTGAAGGACATAGTCAACTCAGCCTTCAATCTTGGGGAAACTATTCTTGAACCCAAGGTTGTAAGAAATGTGCTAAGATCTTTTCCTGAGAGATTTCATGCCAAGATCACTGCCATTGAAGAATCAAAATATATTGACTCTATTCCTTTGACAGAGCTGGTTGGCAATTTGCAAACCTATGAATTGGGTTTGACTAGAATTGGGAAAGGAAGCAAAAGTAAGAGCATGGCACTGAAGGCCAAAAGTAATGAGACTGATGAGTCTTCAGATGATGAAGATTCCAAGATGAAGTCCAACATCACTGGGTAGTTCAAGAAGTTCATGAAGAATGCCAATGCGAAAGGATTTTATAAGGACCATAAGCAATCTAGTTCTTCTCAGTTCAAAAGCCAAGACAGAGGAAAGAAGAATGCTAAGGATGGCGGTTAGTACACTATTCCCTCTAGACCAAAGTACTTCGGATGTCAAGGTTTTGGACACATGAAACAAGAATGTCCAACATATCTCAAGAAAATTGGGAAAAGCAAGGCTCTTGCTACTACCTTGAGTGATACCGAGCCTGAGATTGAGCTAGATGACAGTGATGATGAGGGAATCTTGAGTGCTTTCACTGCTACAATTGATCCTACTGAAGGGGTTACAAAAATAGAAGATGATGAAGAGGACTTGGTGGTATCTAAGTTTGAGAAAATGGATGAACAAGATGACAACCATATAGCCTATGCAAAATTGTACAAGGTTTTTGTGAAGCATGAGAAACTGTATAGGTTGGCCACCAAGAAGCTGAGTGATGTGGAGCTAGATCGAGAGGATCTCTTTACAAAGGTTGATGAAGCAAATCAAACCATTGGATTTTTACGGTTTGAGAACAACTTCCTTGCTGAAAGGACAAAGAAGCTTGAAGCAAAACTGTTCCAAGTTAGAGCTCAATTGGAGAGGAATTTCGGTGCAAAGCTCGATGAGATGCTAAGCTTTCAGAAAGCTGATTCTGATAAAACCGGTTTGGGGTATGATTTCTCTTCTCCTAATATTGCCTCATCTAATATAACTATTTTTGACTCATCTGCTAATAATGTTAATTCTAAGAATGATGAAGCTAAAACTGAATTAGCTAGTGAGAACTTAGATAAAGGCAAATCTATTCTAGGAGCACCCCCTAAGGTTGAAAAGAAAGAGACTAGAAACCCTAAGACAAAAAGGGAAAACAACAAAAAGTCTCAACAAAAGAAGCCGCATTTCTGTCATCACTGTGGAGCTTCAAGGCATACTCGTCCAAATTGCTACAAGTGGTTAGCCACTCAACAAAGCAATAGTATGCTCTCATCCAAAAACCAAAATCAGTTTCCATCATCTCTTGCCCCTCTTGGAGATCTTCTTAAGGCCCTCATATTCCTTTTGAACTTGAATGGTTTCAATTCTTCCCCTTCACCACCGTATCAAAGGTTCGCACAAAGGAAAGGTTCTTCTAAGGTTTGGAAGGAAAAAGGCTCAAAGTGATTTAGTCACTTTTTCTCTTTCTCCCCTTATGGTTATGCATTACTTGTTTGTTTTGCTTTGCTTTCCTATTTTGAGTCAGTCTAGTTTTATGCTTTGTGTGTTTCTTTATGTTTTTGTTTCTTTTTTTTTCAGTTTTTTTTTTTGCTTTATTTTTTTTGCTTTATTTTTTTTTCATTAAAAAAAATTAAAAAAATTGAAAAATCAGAAAAATACAAAAACAGTGTATGTTTGTGTATATTGGTACTGAAACAAAGTCTTCTAAACTTTGTATCTTTTGTAGCTTAGATGAGCATCTCAATGCACAACTAAGCAAGTGAGTTTTGTGGCTCGTGTTTGTGATGAGTACGATTAAGTAATCTCGTATATCTTAACACTTCTTTTGACGGGAAGGACTAGAAAATCCTAAGAGAAAAGCATAAATAACCATCTCACCACTAAAGCCCGCCAATCATGTATAACATCTGTGTGCTTCGGCATAGCAAAACTGTGATGTTTAAGCTTACATAATTGGGTATTTCTTCTTTTTTCTCTTTTATATGCCCAGGCATGATATGTTCAAAAAAAATGCAAAGAAAATCAAAAGCAAAAAGGAATCAAAATGCTTTTAAAAATGGTTGTAAGTGTGTTTCTAGGAGATGTGGGAGTTATAGGATGTACCTCGAAGGTGATAGTCCCTATTAAACAGTTATGATTGTGTGTGAGTGTATTTGATTTTCTCATATCTCAAATTGTCATAATATGAGACACTTATGCATTCTTGCGATATTTTTACACACAACACGTAAATTTTTTTTTACTTTTGATACATGTGCAGGTACAATGTGATTTGGCCATCACAAGGAATACATGTGTTAATATATGCTCACTTAACTGTCTTAACTTGTTTTTGAAATATAAAATTGGTTAGACTTGTTTAGTGTGTGTGTGTGTGTGTGTGTGTGTTTTGGATCTTGAATGCTTTGCATATTTGTTGAGAGATGTTTTGAGAGCTTAACATGTTGATTGGATCTTTGTTTGAGTAGCTTACTTGTTGCATTCATCTCTTTGTGTTTTTCCTTTCTTGAAAAACTCCTTTTCTTCAAGCTCGACAGCTTCTCGGCAGGTCCTTGATAGATTCCCTTTTATCGAGTCCTTCTTTCTTCTTTTCTCGATAGATCTTATCGCAATCTCGATCCATCGAAGTTTTTGGTTTTCTTCTAATAGATGCTCGACAGCTTCTTTGATCCATCGAGCAACTTTTAGTCTAGCCGATAGATTCTTGACAGCTTCTCGATCCATCGAGGTGTTTTTGCCGTCGACAGATCCTCAACAGCACCTCAACAAATTCATTTTTGTCGAGATTTAGTGCTTGACAGATCTCAACAAACATCTTGATCCATCGAGCTACAATTTCTATTTAAGGTCTGAGTGCGAATCTGATTTCATTTCTCACTTCTCTCTCTCGACAAATAACTTCTTTCTCTCCCTCCAAACACTCTTTTCTCACTCAAATCTCTCTACCCACTACTTTTTTGGCCTATATCTAGATCAAATCACTTGGTAAGCTTCCTAAAACCTTCATTTTTCATGCATTCATTCATTTTAGACCTAGGTTTTGGGGTTTTTGAAAATTTTTGGGGTTTTTGAGATTTTTGTGAAATTGTTGTCATATGTTCATGCATTGCATTCTTATTGCATTTTAACAATGTTTCATGCATTTAGATGTGTGTTTGATTATTGGAATGTGTGCTGGTAGGTTTGGATTGGGTTTTACCCATGATGCAATTTAAATTTTGCATGTCACATGTTCATGCATTTTTCATGCATACATCTTTTCTTTTCTTTTCTTTTCCTTGTTATCTGTTGTGATGTGTTCTCTCTTTCTCTCTTCCTCTCTCTCGAATAGACTGAGCATGGAACCTAAAGCACGTAAGTCCACTCCGGCTCGGAACCCTCTTGGTTCCGAGTCTTCTTCTTCTTCTTCTGATCCTATTCCCCCTCCTCACGTTCGATTCTGTGATGAGAAGACCCGAAAGGACTTCTTGGAGAACTTTCAGAAACATGGCGTTCATCTGGAGCGCCATGTTATTCTATCGAACTTCTCCGACACTTCTTTCCCTACCGTCATTCGGATTTGGGGCTAGGAATCTTTACTTAAGAGTCCTTTGAGGTGTCCCATCGTGTTTATACAGGAGTTTTACTCCAACATACACGATATTGATACCTCTATACCTCGGTTTGCCACGACATTTTGAGATACACGTATTGTAGTTACCCCGGATCTTATATCCGAGGTACTACATGTTCCAAGGGTAGCGCATCCTGACTACCCCAGCTGTGATCGTCTTTGGATTGTATCTAGAGACGAGCTTATGTCTCATTTTTGTGAGACGCCTTCCACATAGGGTGGGAAGCAGAACACCCCATGCTCGGGCTTTGCAAAAGGTCTGAGATTCCTTAATATGGTGATGACATTTACTCTTACTCCACTGTCTCACTATAACTCTATCATAGAGCCTCGTGCTCATTTTCTTTTGTCCCTCTTAAAGGATATTTCTATAGACTTCCCTTCTTACTTCATCACTTCTATCATTGATGTCTATCAGGATTTGACGACCCATGATAAACTCATCTTTCCTTTGGCTATCACACAGATCCTTCGCCACTTTTCCATCCCCATTCCTGATTCTCCTTACTACACTACCATGGGTGCCATCGACGCTGGTTTTGTTCGACGGAGCGAGGCTCAGCTTTGACCAAAGCGGCCATATGTGGAGTCTTTCGGTCCTGCAGCTTTAGCTGTTCCTTCCACCTTTGCTCTTTCCTCGACTGGTGAATTGACCCTAGAGGCCATCATGGCGCAGCTTTGATGCATGGATGCTCGCCTTGACACATTCTCTAATGAGTTGTGTCAAGTAAGCACCTGTGTCAATCGTATAGCATGACGATAGAATCACCTTGGTGGGTTTGCCGCCTCTCCATCTCCTTCTCTAGAGGCTTCGGCAAATAAGGATGATAGTGATGATGGTGATGATGAGGATGCTAGCTCTTCCAGTGATAATGAGATGACGACTTCTCAGTGACTTACCCTTTGTCTTTTGTGACAAAAAGGGAGAATAGTTTTGGGATGAGAGTAGTCTTGTACTTAGGGGGAGAGTTAGTATAGAACATTTTTGTTAGGGGGAGTGTCTATACATTTTGAGGGATGTAGTGAGGTTCTTATGTACTTTTCTTTTCTTTACTTTCTTTAGCCTCATGTATATTGGTCATGTGACCATTCATTTATTGACATACATTGTACTTATCTTTTGATATATATATGATGATGTACGTTTCTTCACTTATCTCTCCATGTGTTGTTTCTTTTCTCTCTTTATACACATGTTTCTTTATGTATGCAATCCTTTGTTTCTGTTTCACATATGATGCCTTGATGAGTTTTGTTTAAGTGTTTCAGAAAGACAGGTTGTTATAGTCTACCATGCCATTAACTCTCTTCTTGCGAAGTTTTTCAAGAGTTTGTGTTAGGGTTGAAGTTGTTTTGTATTTCAACAAATGGTTATGAGTTTAGTGATTTAAGACTTCTCTTATAATTCATTTGTTTATTGTGGTTTTGTCACGGATTGTCAAAGGGGGAGATTGTTAGGGCCATATTTGATGTAATTGGCTTATCCTTTAACAAAACGCACTTTACTTGTAATTGGGTAGATCTAGGATGGGTTTAGTACTTCAAGAAACAAGTGTTCAAGTTTAGTATTGAAGCCATGCATGTCTGACCAAGAAACAAGTGAAGATGTGCTACTCATTAAAACTCGACAGATGTCTCGACAGAATCCTTTCTATCAAGATTTAATGTTGAAGCTTGATAGAAGCTCGACAGAAGCTATATCTGTCAAGAATTACAAAATCAGAAATTCCAGATTTGATTACACGCATATCCTTGAGTATTTGTGTAGGGTTTCTTTTTTCACAACCCTAGACATATATAAGGATTATTTTAAGGGCTGTCACACTAGATGCAAAGGTTGTTGCACTAGCTGTTACATGCATTGTGTGACCGGAGACAAAAATTGCCCTAGTTCATCGTATTCTCTATAGAAGCTACTGCGTCTTTACGCAAAGGGTTTTGTGACCAAGGAGCTTCCTGATCTTCATTGTAGGATGAACAAAAGAATTTTGTAGCCAACATCTTCCTCAAGTTGGTGTGTTAGTCACGTACTGGGATCCGTGCATCATTGGTTAGTCATGTACTAGGATTTGTGCATTGAAAGGTGAGATTGCCGCTACAATACAAGTCCAATTGGATATTGGGGTAAGGGTTCAACTGTAGGTTGGTATTAAGTACTAGGATTCCTTTTACTTATAACCGCTTGTTTTGATAATAGTGAATTCTCAGTAGTGGTGACCTTAAATTCACCCGGTGGGTTTGTCTCGGTGATTTTTCCTATTTGTAAACAAATCACTTGTGTCAAATTTATTTTCCGCTGCATTTAACTTAGTTGGTGATTTGTTTGTGCTATCACGCTTATTGCATGTAATTAAATCTAATTAATTCACTCGGGTAATAAATTGATTAATTTACCAAATGGGTCAATACATTTTTGGCCTATCAGTGCTGATCAGGAATCAGTTGTTAAGTTTCTCTTTCAATTGTTTTTGACCCCACGCATTTCATAATAGAATTTTAAGTAAAGTAGAAATTCAAGTTACTTGAAACATAAGTAATAGAGTTTTATGTAGAGTAAAACATTGGCAATAGAACTTATATTGAAGTAGAATTTTAAATTTCTTTAAAGCTAAATAATAGAGTCTTATGTAGATGTAAACTATTGCTAGTTAAGTTCAATTCAATGTCTCATATTAGTTAATGAGATTGTAGATACTTAACAAATGATCACCAATAATGATTCATCATTTGTGTGTGTTGAAATGGCGATAATCATGGTCAATATCTTTACAACAAGTGGCAATGGCAAATTGTCTTTTTGATCACTAAAAAGCCAAACCCGAAAAAAAAAGAAAAAGAAAATGAAACGACAGGTATATATGATAGATAGAAAAAAGTGACCATGTGCTTGCTATCTATTAGACCTGTATCCTTGTGAAGTGAGGGAATTGAAGTTTATATTCGCTTTTAGTACTGATTTTAGGATAGAAAAGGTAAAAGAAAAATTTGATAACAACAACAATTATACTTTTGTGCCAATCCAAAGATTTGATAGAGTAAAAGTTTAAGTACTGATTCAATTAATCTTTTGAATCAAACTAAAGATTTGATAAAGAGCAAAATTTCAAGTACTACTTTATGAAAGAAAAAAAAAAAGTAAAAAAAAAGGTTTTATTTCTATTCAAAGATTTGATAAATCAATGGAGGAAAAGTTGATATAAAAAATTGAGTTGTCGTTTATATCTAAAAAATTACTGCATTTTGGTGCAACCACTTAGAAATTAAACATAATATCCACTTAGTCCAACCATTAATTCTAGACCTAATTTTTATTATATAGTATTTAAATTAAAGTGTACCCCACCATCAGTAAATTTGGAGCAAATTATAATCTCAAATCTAGGAAAAAAAAATCTTATCTTAGACCATCGAACTTTGTAAGTAACTTTGGATGTTATATAAGTAAATAATTTCATATAGGAAAAAAAAAAAATTCCCATATGTAACTTTTTAACATGAATATTTACGTGATTATTTCATTTCTTTAATTATACAATAGATTGTTTTTAATTTCCAACGACAGAAAATTAAGATTTTATCAAAACAAAGTATTGTCTCCGGACAGGTGTTGTGGGATGCCTAACATCTTCCCCAAACGTAATCAAATTTCCAAACTTAAGAATCAAGATTTTCTACCATCCATATTATATTAAGAAAAACGACCATTTTTCTTAGCCTCTGACTAGTAATAAAATCAAATAGAGTCAGGTGACCAATTACACTTTAAAAAAAACCCAATAATTGGTGGTGACTTTACTACCTTTGGTAATAATTGATTAAAACTGACTCAATTCAGTCAAACACTAAAGGTTACCCTTTTTTTTTCACCCTCTTTCACAATACTTGAGCTCGTGCCTTCTTTCGAACAAGTATTTGAGAGAACCGTGAGCGTCGCCACGATGGGTGGTTGACCTTCATGTGGCATTGACACTAGCACTAGAATTCCATTTCTTCATTTATAAATGCAAGATTCAGTCATTTTTTGACTTGATCTATCTTCTTAATCTTTCTATTGTGGATTCTTCTCTCCCACTTTTAGAAATAAGTTGTGTTGATCAGGAATCAGTTGTTAAGTTTCTCTTTCAAGTGTTTTTGACCCCCACACATTTCATAATATAATTTTAACTAAAGTAGAAATTCAAATTACTTGAAACATAAGTAATAGAGTTTTACGTAGAGTAAAACATTGGCAACTCTGGTAATAGAACTTATATTGAAGTAGAATTTTAAATTTTTTGAAAGCTAGATAATAGAGTTTTAAAGCTAAATAATAGAGTTTTATGTAGATGTAAAAAATTGCTAGTTAAGTTCAGTTCAATGTCTCTTATTAGTTAATGAGTGGTAGCAAAACCCAAAAAAAAAAAAAAAAAAAAAAATGAAAAGAAAAGAAATGATAGGTATATATGATAGGTAGAAAAAGTGACCATGTGCTTGCTATCTGTTGGACTTGTATCATTGTGAAGTGAGGGAATTGAATTTTTATATTTGTTTTTGTTTGGACAAGTGCTCTGATACCACTTGTTGGGAAATTTAGACCTCGGTTGATAGAATTAATAAGTTTTTAATCCAAATTGTTAATTAGATTTATTATGAATAAAACTTGTTAAAACAAACAAACAAACATCAATATCATGTCAAAATCATGCAACAGAAAAATAAATAAGACAAGATATGATGACCCAGGAAAACCAATGAAACCAACTAGTTTCACTATAAAAAACCTGGGGGGAAACCTTCCCAAAAAGCAATCCACTATAATGAAAAGGAGTTTCAGATCTAGTATAAAACCTTTGTCCCTAGACTCTACAATCCCCGTAGATGAACTCACAGCAGAAACCTTCTACCGCTTCAGAACCTCTGAACTCTTCAATATATGAACGCCACCCTTTGATGCACGAATTCTAGTACGTGACTAACCAATTGTGCGGATCCCAATACGTGACTTCAATCACCAACTAGAAGAAGATGTTGGCTGCAAAGTTCTTCACTTCATCAACAATGAAGATCAAGAAGCACTTGGTTACAAAACCCTAAGGCGCAAAAGACGTAGTAGCTTCTTTCAGAGAGAATAAGGCATCGGTCACCTTTTGCATATGTTCTCCTTGTATTCTCTTATGTGACGGCCTCTAAAATAAGCCTTATTTAGGTCTAGGGTTGTGAGAAAAGAAACCCTACATAAATACAAAAGCCTGGCCCAAAAATCAGATCTAAAAATTCTGATTTCCCGTAACCTCGATAGATAGCAGGTGTCGAGCAGGTGTCGAGATTTAAAACATCAAACACAAGAGATGAGGCTCGATCGATCCACCAGGTGTCGAGAAGCTATCGAGGGAACATGAGCTTTCTCGATCGATCCACCAACTATCAAGAATATGTCAAGATTGCGATAAGAAACACCTTAAGAGACTCGATAGATAGCTAGCTGTCGAGGAGGTGTCAAGAAGCTATTGAGCTATCTGTCCGCAAGTGTCGAGCTATCTGTCCAGCTTTAATAAACAACTTTTCTTCACTTGTTTCTTGGTCCAATCTTCATGGCTTTAATACTAGACTTGAACAACATGTTCCTTGAATTATTAAACTCATCATAGATCTACCCAAATACAAGTAAAATGCGTTTTGTCAAAGGATTAGCCAATTACACAAAATATGTCCTTAAACAATCTCCCCTTTTGGCAATCCGTGACAAAACCACAGCAAACAAATGAACATATGAGAGAAGTCATAAATCACTCAACTCATACTCACTTGTTGAATACAATAAAATCTATCCTAACACAAACTCTTGAAAAATTTTGCAAGAAGAGAGTTCATGGCAAGTAGACTTTGACAACCTGTATTTCTAATACACATTAAACGAAACTCATCAAGGCATCTTAGTGTGAAACAGAAATAATAGATTGCATACAAGAATAAGAAAGATGTGTATGGAGATAGAAAAGAAACAACACATGTAGAGGTAGGTGAAGAATACATACATCATCAAAGATAAGCACAATGTATGTAAGCATGGTCACAAAACCCAAGGTACAAGAAGAAGGAGGTAAGAACTCCCCCTAACAAGATGAAACACAACTCCCCCTTACAAGGGCATGTATTTCTCCCCCTAACATGTAGAATCTTCCGGAAAGAAACCACATATTCTCCACAATTTCTCCCCCTTTTTGTCATGATTGACAAATGGTACAAGAAGCGAGAAAGCTTCACCCGAGAAACATAAAAATGATTAAGGACGATCAAGGGGGTACAAGAAATCCATAAAAATGCATGAATGTAATGAAACAAGATTCTATGGATGACAAGATAATAGAAAGATGCAAAACATGAAAAAAACACATCTCTCAACAAGAAAAATGTTAAGCACATATAACCCAAAACACACACACGCACTAAACAAGTTTAACCAATTTTATATTTAAAAAACAAGTTAAGACAGTTTAGTGAGCATACATTAACACATGTAAAACCTTGTGATGGCCAAATCACATTGTACCTGCACATGTATCAAGAGTAGCAAAGAATATTGCGTGTCGTGTGTGAAGAACATCGCAAGATTGCAAATGTGTCAACATGTTATGACAATTTGAGACATGAGTAAATCACTTTAACTCACACACAATCATAACTATTTGATGGGGATTATCACCTTCGAGTTACATCCTATAACTCCCACATCTCCTAGAAAACACGCTTGCAATCATATTTAAAAGTATTTTTGATCTTTTTGCTTTTTCATTTTCTTTGCATATTTTTCTTTTCAAGCAAATCATACATGGGCATATAATAGATAGAAAATAAATACCCAATTATGTTAAACATTTGACAGTCCAATTTTGCTATGCCGAAGCACACAAATGTCATTCATAATTGGCAGGCAACAGTGGTGAGATGGTTATTTATGCCTTTCTCTTAGGATTTTCTAATCCTTCCCATCAAAAAGAGTGATACGAGTGTTAAGTACAAAAGATAACTTAATCTTACTCATCACAAACAAGAGCCACAAAGCTCACTTGCTTAGTTGTGCATAGAGATGCTCATCTAAGTTACAAGAGATACAAAGTTTAGAAAACTTTGTTTCAATGGCTATCCAAGGTACACAAGTACCAATGTACACAAACACACACTGCTTTTGTATTTTTATTTTTTTATTTTTCCTTTTTATTTTTATTTTGAAAACAAAACAAAATAAAAACTAAACAACCAAACAAAAATAGACAAACAACATGAAAGCATGAAAGAAAGATGCAGATGCATGAAAGCACGATTCCAAAAACAGATAAGAAATCAAGCAAAGAAAGTCCAACTTTAGATAAAAAGAATTAAAGCATAGGACAAACAGAAAAGACAATTAAGTCTTAGGCTCATTTTTCACCCACACAGCACAAGTCTTTAGCCGTGAAAATGAAAAGGCACGTGTCCTAGTATGTCTACTAAAGGACATAGAAGAATTAAGATTCTCCTGAAATTGAGTTAAAAAGCTCAAAACTTTTAATAACTCTCCAAACAAAGGTGTAGGTCCTTGAGAGGAAACCTGTGACCATTTGGACAATTGCTTATAAGGATACAACTTAAAGCAATTAGGACGAATGTGTCCAAAAGCACCACAATGGTGACAAACATGAGGTCTAACAAAGGATTTAGATTTAGACAAATGAGTTATGGATTTCATACCTTTATTACCTTTCTCAGATTGTAGCACAAAGACAGTCCTTGATCCAGAAGCCATGGAAGAGGAGGGGCCGAAGGAGACAGCATATCCTAAGCCAGTCTTATCAGAACTGGGATTTTGAGCACTCAAGACCTCATCAAGCTTTGCACTAGACATCCTCTCTATTTGAGTTCTAGCTTGACTAAGCTCAACTTCAAGATTCTTGACCTTCTCTTCTAATAAGGTTTTCTCCACAACAAGAGTCTCAATTAACATTGTAGTCTCATCTAGTTTGACTACCAAATCAGCTTTTTCAGTCTTTACCTCATTAAGCTCTTTTCTACAAAGATGAGAAGTCTTTTCAGATTTTATGAATTCAGTGCATAGCTTATCATAGGCTTCCTGAAGAGTCATCTTCTTGGGTACTTCATCATCAGAAGAATCCTCACTGTCATTAGCACTTTCCACAATCACCTTATCGGTTGAGGCAGCAAAGGCCATAACGTGACTACATTCACCCACATACTCATCAGAAGAGTCATTCTCAGTGTCACTCCAAGTAGCAACCAACCCTTTATCTTTTGACTCATTGGTCTCTTCCTTCATGAGGTAGTTTAGGCACTCTATCCTCATATGACCAAAACCTTTGCACTCATGGCATTGGATGAGGGGTTTCTCATTCTTGCCATTCCTTGAGGATTTAGGTTTTCTAGGAGGTTTGCCCTTATCCTTTTTCCTAAACTGAAGAAGCTTGATAATCTCATTAGTTATGAAGGTTAGATCCCCATCCTCATCTTCACTTTCATCTTCATCTTCAGAGTCCTCAATCTCTTCCTCTATACCCTTAAGAGCCAAGTTTTTACTCTTTCCACCTTTTCCCATTGAGCCTAATCCCATCTCATAGGTTTGAAGATTCCCTACAAGCTTAGTCAAAGGAATTTGATCAATGTCCTTGACTTCTTTAATGACAGTGATCTTGGCATGAAATTTTTCAGGTAAGGACCTAAGGATTTTTCTAACAATCTTGGATTTTGCTATAAATTCTCCAAGATTAAAGGCAAAATTCACAATATCCTTGAGTTTGGCATAGAACTCATCAAAGGTCTCTTCCTCCTCCATCCTTATTTCTTCAAAACTACTAGTGAGTCTTTGAAGCTTCACAGTCTTTACTGCCTTGGTACCTTCATAGGTGGTCTCAAGAATGGTCCATGCTTCCTTGGCAACTTCTGTGGATAATATTTTCTTGAATTCCTCATTGGTCACCCCACAAAACAAAGCATTTAAGGCCCTACTGTTGAAATTTGCCGCTATGATTGTTGCATCATCCCAATCCACCGGCGCTTCCTTTGGCTTAATCCAGCCAACTTCAACAGCTTGCCATACCTGTTCACCAAGAGCTTGCAAAAAAACTTTCATACGAACTTTCCAGTACGCATAATTAGTTCTATCAAATAAAAGAGGAATCAAAAGAGATTGTCCACGATCCATGACAATGGGGGTCAAGGATCACACTCAGGAAATTAATCCAATCAGAGTGAACCCGCTCTAATACCACTTGTTTGGACAAGTGCTCTGATACCACTTGTTGGGAAATTTAGACCTCGATTGATAGAATTAACAAGTTTTAAATCCAAATTGTTAATTAGATTTATTATGAATAAAACTTGTTAAAACAAAAAAAGAAACATCAATATCATGTCAAAATCATGCAGCGGAAAAATAAATAAGACAAGATATGATGACCCAGGAAAACCAATTAAACTAACCAATTTCACAGTAAAAAACCTAGGGGGAAACCTTCCCGAAAAGCAATCCACTATAATGAAAAGGAGTTTCAGATCTAGTACAAAACCTTTGTCCCTAGACTCTACAATCCCCGTAGATGAACTCACAGCAAAAACCTTCTACCGCTTCAGAACCTCTGAACTCTTCAATATATGAACGCCACCCTTTGATGCACAAATCCTAGTACGTGACTAACCAATTGCGCGGATCCCAATACGTGACTTCAATCACCAACTAGAAGAAGATGTTGGTTGCAAAGTTCTTCACTTCATCAACAATGAAGATCAAGAAGCACTTGGTTACAAAACCCTAAGGCGCAAAAGACGCAGTAGCTTCTTTCAAAGAGAATAAGGCATCGGTCACCTTTTACATATGTTCTCCTTGTATTCTATTATGTGACGGCCTCTAAAATAAGCCTTATATAGGTCTAGGGTTGTGAGAAAAGAAACCCTACACAAATACAAAAGCCTGGCCCAAAAATCAGATCTGAAAATTCTGATTTCCCGTAACTTCGATAGATAGCAGGTGTCGAGCAGGTGTTGAGATTTAAAACATCAGACACAAGAGATAAGGCTCAATTGATCCACCAGGTGTCGAGAAGCTATCGAGGGAACAGGAGCTTTCTCGATCGATCCACCAGCTATCGAGAAGGTGTCGAGATTGCGATAAGAAACACCTTAAGAGGCTCGATAGATAGCTAGCTGTCGAGGAGGTGTCGAGAAGCTGTCGAGCTATCTGTCCACAGGTGTCGAGCTATCTGTCCAGCTTTAATGAACATCTTTTCTTCACTTGTTTCTTGGTCCAATCTTCATGGCTTTAATACTAGACTTGAACAACATGTTCCTTGAAGTATTAAACTCATCCTAGATCTACCCAAATATAAGTAAAGTGCATTTTGTCAAAGGATTAGCCAATTACACAAAATATGTCCTTAATAGTTTTTAGTACTGATTTTAGGATAGAAAAGGAGAAAAGAAAAAGTTGATAACAACAGCCATTCAAACTTTTGTGTCAATCCAAAGATTTGATAGAGTAAAAGTTTAAGTACTGATTTTATGAAAGAAAAAAAAAATCAACTTCAATTAAGCTTTTGTATCAAACTGAAGATTTGATAAAGAGTAAAAGTTCAAGTACTACTTTTATGAAAGAAAAAATTGGTCTATCTCTCTCTCTCACCAACTCTCAAACCCAGGTCTTGGAACTTGTTATAAGTATTCAAGCCATTGAGATACAACATTAGCCGGTAAAATTAAAGTGCATAAAACTTAATGTGAATAAAAAAAAAAGGTTTTATTTCCAATAAAAGATTTGCTAAATTGATGGAGAAAATGTTTTTTTTTTTTTTTTTAGAGAATATAGACAGTAAACACAGGAAAAATAGAGATGGAGGGAGTGGGAAGACAAAATTTACAACACTAACACTTACAAAAAGGCCTAACATTTGTAAGTACTAGCGAGGCAATGAAGGAAAAGTTGATATAAACAACTGAGTTGTTATTTATATCTAAAAAATTATAGCATTTTGGTGCAACCACATGGAAATTGAACATAATATCCACTTAGTCCAACCATTGCTTCTAGACCTAATTTTTATTATATAGTATATAATTTAAAGTGTAACCCATCATCAGCAAATTGGAGCAAATTGTCATCTCAAATCTAGGAAAAAAAATCAAATCTTGGACGATCAAACTTTGTAAGTAACTTTGTATGTTGTATAAGTAAATAATTTTATATAGTGCAAAAAAAAAAAAAAAAAATTGTGATAAGTAACTTTTAAACATGACCATTTATGTGAGTATGTCATTTCTTTAACTATACAATAGCTTGTTTTTAAATGCCAACGACCCAAAATTAAGATTTTTTTCAAAATAAAGGACCGTCCCTGGACAAACATTGTGGGGTGCCTAATACCTTCTCCACATGTAACCAGACTTCCAAACTCAAAAATGACGATTTTTTACCATTCGTATTAGATTAGGAAAAATGACCCTTTTTCTTAGCTTATGATTGGCAAGAAAATCTAATAAAGTTAGGTAACCAATCATGCCTTAGAAAAAACCTAATAATTGGTGGCGACTTCACGACCTTTGGTAATAATCAATTAAAATTCATTCAATTCAGTCAAACACCATTGGTTACCCTTTCTTTCACCCTCTTTCACATCACCTGCACCCATGCCTTCTTCCGAACAAGTGTTCGAGAGAAATGTGAGCATTGTCGCGATAGGTGGTTGGCAATCGGGAGGCATCAACAGTACCACAAGAATTCCATTTCTTCATATATAAACTCATGATTCAGTCATTTTTTGACATGATCTATCTTCTTAATCTTCCCATTGTGGATTCTTCTCTCCCACTTTTTAGAAATTAGTTGTGTTGATTAGGAATCAGTTGTTAAATTTCTCTTTCAAGTGTTTTTGACCCACGCATTTCATAATAGAATTTTAACTAAAGTAGAAATTCAAATTACTTGAACCATAAGTAATAGAGTTTTATGTAGAGTAAAACATTGGCAACTTTGATAATAGAACTTATATTGAAGTAGAATTTTAAATTTCTTTAAAGCTAGATATATAATAGAGTTTTATATTGATGTAAACTATTGCTAGTTAAGTTCAATTCAATGTCTGTGGGTTCTAGTTAGCTCAACTGGTAAAGTCTCTGATGGTTGTATAAGAGATCTGGAGTTCAATTTCCGCCTACACCAAAAACTGATTGGTGTCTTGGTTTAATGATAAAGAGCTATCATCAGGAGCGGACGCCATAGGTTGAAACTTTCTCTCAAAAAAAAAAAAAAAGAAGTTCAATTCAATGTCTCATATTAGTTAATGAGAGAGTAGATACTTAACAAATGATCACCAATAATGATTCATCATTTGTGTGTGTTGAAATGGCGATTTTAATGGTCAATATCTTTACAACCGGTGGCAATGGCAAATTGTCTTTTTGATCACTAATAAGCCAAATCCGAAAAAAAGAAAAAGAAAAAGAAACGACAGGTATATATGATAGGTAGAAAAAGTGACCATGTGCTTGCTATCTATTAGAACTGTATCATTGTGAAGTGAGGAAATTGAAAAAGAAAAAGAAAAATTTGATAACAACAACAATTAAACTTTTGTGCCAATCCAAAAATTTGATAGAGTAAAAGTTTAAGTACTGATTTTTTGAAAGAAAAAAAATTAACTTCAATTAATCTTTTGAATCAAACTAAAGGTTTGATAAAGAGTAAAATTTCAAGTACTACTTTTTTGAAAGAAAAAATAAAGTGAAAAAAAAGTTTTATTTCTATTCAAAGATTTGATAAATCAATGGAGGAAAAGATGATATATACTATTAGGGTCATATTTTATTGTAATTGGCTAATCTTTTGACAAAATGCACTTTACTTGTAATTGGGTAGATCTAAGATGAGTTTAGTACTTCAAGAAGCATGTTGTTCAAGTCAAGTATTAAAGACATGAAGATTGGTCCAAGAAACAAGTGAAGAAAAGCTGTTCATTAAGTCTCGACGGATAGCTTGATAGATGCCTGCTATCGAGACTTAATATGAAGCTCAATAGATAACTCGACAATAGCTCGATCTATCAAGAACTACGATTTTAGAATTTCCAAATCTAAAATTCAGCCCAGTCTTGTGTATTTGTTTAGGCTTTGTAAGTACCTTTGCATCTTATATAAGTAAATAATTTCATATTGGGCAAAAAAAGAAAATTCCCATATGTAACTTTTTAACATGAACATTTACCTGATTATGTCATTTCTTTAATTATACAATAGATTGTTTTTAATTGACAATGACTGAAAATTAAGATTTTATTAAAACAAAAGATTGTCTCCAGACAGGCATTGTGAGATGCCTAATACCTTCTCCAAACGTAACCAAACTTCCGAACTCAAGAATCAAAATTTTTTACCATCCGTATTAGATTTGGAAAAACAACCATTTTTCTTAGCTTCTGACTTGTAAAAAAATCAAATAGTCAGGTGACCAATCACACCTTAGAAAAAACCCAATGATTGGTGGTGACTTCACTACCGTTAGTAATAATTGATTAAAATTGACTCAATTTAGTCAAAAACCAGAGCTTACCCTTTTTTTTTCACCCTTTTTCACAGTACTCGAGCTTGTGCCTTCTTCCAAACAAGTGATTGAGAGAATTGTGAGTGTCGCCGCGATGGGTGGTTGACCGCCGCAAGGCATCGATAGTACCACGGGAATTCCATTTCTTCATATATAAACGAATGATTCAGTCATTTTTTGACTTGATCAATCTTCTTAATCTTCCCATTGGGGATTCTTCTATCCCACTTTTTAGAAATTAGTTATGTTGATCAGGAATCAGTTGTTAATTTTCTCTTTAAATTTCTTGAATGCTAGATAATAGAGTTTTATGTAGATGTAAACAATTGCTAGTTAAGTTCAATTTAATGTCTCTTATTTGTTAATGAGAGGGTAGATACCTAGCAAATGATCACCTATAATGATTCATCATTTGTGTGTGTTGAAATGGCGATCTTCATGGTCAATATCTTTACAACCAGTGGCAATGGCAAATTGCCTTTTTGATCGCTACTAGTAAGGTTTGCACATGCAAGGCACGTGCTGCTCTTTGAGTGAGAAAATTTAAGATAAAATTTTTTTGTAATATCAAACCATGTGTTTAAATTTAGAATAATTATTTAATATATGGCCATCTATTTAGTATGATAATTTCTTAGGAGAGGGTATTTGGTATCAAATAATATCATGTCAGAAGTATCAAAATCTAATAAGTGTGAGACCTGTTAGCAAAAAATAACTAATCTACTAACAATTGAAAGACGTGTTAGTGGGTAGTTATTTTGAACACATGTCTCTCGTTTATTGGATTTTGATATGGATGATGTGGTATCATTTGATATAAAATACTTTTTCATTTCGTAGAGCCTATTTACTAAAGACAGTATATATCTACTCACAAAAAATGTCTACTAAGAATGATAACAAATGTCATCATCTTCCAATAATAAACAACTAAGGTTTGATAAAACATTGTCACAATATTTAAATTTCGCAATAAATGATGACATATGCTACAATTGAAACTCTTCTTCATGACAGGCCAAAAACGAATTGACCCATTGTGATGAATTAATTGATTAATTTAGCCAAGTGAATTAATTAATCAAATTAACATGCAAACGCATGGTAGCACAAACAAATCACCAATTAAACTAAGTGCAGCGGAAAATAAATTGACACGGTGATTTGTTTACGAATGGGGAAAACCTACATGACAAAAACTCCACTGGGTGATTTTAAGGTCACCACTCCCGAAATTCCACTATTATCACAACAAGCGGTTACAAGTAAAGGAATCCCAGTACCTTATACTAACCTACAGTTGAACCCTGTCGGGGGCAGTTTTTTTGTGCGTAGCCACGTGCCTTTGGAGGTGTGACTTTGCTAGGCCCGGATTTGTTTTGGGGAGGTCAACCCGGAACTCGACATTGGGCCGCATAGACCAATGGCTATCGATGTATTTTTAAGCCTACAAAATAGATAAAACCCAAAGTCTTAGAATCATGATAATGGTTGAAATAAATAAATAATATGCTTAGCATAATAGCTTTAATTAGATGGTGAGTTGATACGTTATTATTATGTATATTGAATGATGTCCAATATTAGAAAATAATTAATTAGGTGTCAAATGTCCAACAATGGGATAAGTCCAATAGTCCATGTCTAGATGCGGTTCATGGTTCATGTTCATCATAATAAGGTATGTCTAACAATGGTCCATGTCCAAATAATATATGTCCGGCAATGGTTTATGTCCAAGTAATATATGTCCATTGGTGGTATATCAATTTATTAATATTTATGTTTATTATTAGTGAGACCATGTTTATTAAATGGTGAGATAATGGTAAAATGATAATGAGTTAACATATACTCAATAATGTAATTTCAAAGATGGAGAAAACATTGACTTATCTTTTATGTTTCTGACTCCAGCCGTGTAGCATCACTTTGTTCTTCATGTGATTTGTGGCTTCAGCTGTATAATGTTGGTGAGCTTCATAGTTTATGGCTCTAGCCTTATAGTGTTAATGAGCTAATAAGATTCCAGCAGTATAATGACATTAGTTGAGTGGTATAATAATAATGAACAAAATATACTTGATAATATAAGTTTGAAGGTAAAATATAATGACTTATCTTCATAGTTTGGGGCTCCAGCAGTGGACTTAGACATTTCAGCAGCGTGATAGAATGAGTCTAGCGGTACAATATGATATTATGAGTCCTTCCATGGTGACTTCATGATTGAAAGGGAAAAATGGGTGCAATTGGAGGGAGAGAGAGTATGTCCAGCCGTGTGCATAGGTTGGTTAAGTTTATCCCCTTTCATCATACACTTAAATGACTTTCCCCATGTAATACTCTTTTAGTTTTTAGTTAAATATGAGTGATATTGCCTTCCATAAGAAGGGCTTTTGATTTTATAAGTTTTTGCCTTTCATAAGAAAGGGCTTTTAGTAATAAGTTCTTGGAAGAGTGTTTGATATATTTTAAGATGTGTGGAGATGGTAAGGAATATGTATATATTGTGAGATATGGTGTTTGTAATATGTATGGGAATTATATGTAGATACTTTGTTGGACATGGATCTTGTATATGTATACTTTGTGAAACATGGAGTTTAAAGATACATGAGAAGTATATATGGGTATTTTGTGGGGAATGTATTTGTAAAATATATGAAAATGTGAGATATATAATATGAAGGTTAAATATAATGAATCTATGAGATTATTTGTGTTATGGGTTATGTTGCTTTCTAAGAAGTGAGATTTTGTATGAGAAATAAATAATGAGATGGAGATGTGTTTTGGGCAGCAAAAATGATGAAATTTCAAAATAATGGAGTGTGGGAAAGATGGGTAATGGATAATGGTATGTTGTAATATGTGTGTTGTGTTGTTATCTATGAAGAGGGACTTTGTAAGAGAGATGGGGAAGTGTGAAAATGTGTGTTTTGCAGCAAAATGAGTGAGGTTTCAGAATTATTGAAGATTAGAGAGAGAGCTGGATCAGAGAGGGAGAGAGGCCCCTTTGGTGTGTCGCTTGGTCCTCTTTATATAGGGCCAAGCATGTAACTAGATCAGAACTTAGTTGAAGAAAAACTTAGCAAATGAGGAAAAATCTTTGACAAAGTAAGTGGTCTTTTGTTTTTTTAGCCAAAAGAAGCAAAGTTAGAGACTTAATGGCTGTTGTAGCTGCTGTCACAGCTGTCAATAATAGCTGTCACAGTTGGCTGATGGCATCTGAAATGAGATCTTTTGCTTAGAGGGAAAATATTTGGCATTAAGTTCAAGGTTTGGCTAAAAATGGTAAGATAAGCTTTATTCTATTTCTGGTATCATAGCTGGAGCCACTGCAGAAAGTGCTAGAGCTGTTACAGCTTTTGCAGAAGTTGTTTTTGCTTCTGCTGGAGCTGTTGCAGCTTGTGCAGAAGCTGTTGCAGCTTGTGCAGAAGCTGTTACAGCTTTTGTTGGAGTTGTTATTGGTATTTTCGGCTAAGTTTCCTCTCTTGAAAAATTATATGTTTAGTTCATATATAATTTTGGTAAGTAATAGACTAGTTGGTTGATATTTGATGAAGTTTTAGAGATGTAATTTTGGTCTTTTTGTATTTTAACCAAATTTTGGAGAGTAAGGAGAGCATTTAGTGCTAGATATGAGATACTAATATATATTTAGCCATGTGCTTGGAATTGATTTATATGAAAATAATAATATAATTAATATAAAATGATATAATTATATTTTAAAACTCATATTATATGATGGACAATAATTTTTATGTAAGGAGCATGGGGAGTTTTATCATTTTGAGTGTTATGTGATATGAGAGGCTTACCCAAATGTTACCTATTGCACATTAACCCGTCAGAGTTTAGGGAATCGGGGAAGACATGCCAAGCAACATGCTTTCCTTTATCAACTTTGAACCACTGGAGTTTTACTGAACATACTTCTTGGCCCTCTAAACCACGACTCCCAAAATTTCCCCGATGAGACTCATGAGCTTGGTTCATGAGCCAAAAAAATGAGATGATGTGCTATGAGCTTGAACCATGGGCTTTGACGCCTTATTTTGTAAATATGGGCTCTTTTGGGCTTTAGAAGAGATTTTCCCAAAATACATGATAGTGTTGACGTGGTGAGGATCGCCAATGAAATGAAGCCATGTGGTGTGAAAATTTTGTCCTCAACAAACCCTTACCCCAATACCCAATTGGACTTGTTCTGTAGTGACAATTTCTCCTTTTCAATGCATGGCTCCCAGTATGTGACTAACCAATTGCGCGGATCCCAGTACGTGACTTCAATCACCAACTAGAGAAGGTTGTTGGCTGCAAAGTTTTTCAGTTCATCCAAACGATGAAGATCAAGAAGATGCTTGGTTACAAAACCCAACAGTGCACAAACACAGCAACTTCTTCACAAGAGATGAATTAGGGCAAATTCTGTCTCCGGTCACAATTTGCTTGAATAAACTTTGCTCAACACTTGTGTGTCCTTTGACGGCCCTTAAAATAATCCTTTTATATGTCTAGGGTTGTGAGAAAAGAAAGCCCAAACACATAATCACGGATTATAGTCAAAACAGAACTGAAAATATGTTTTTCATAAACCTCGATAGATACCCTATCTGTCGAGCTGTTGTCGAGCCACGGGGTTGAACAACTCTTTAAGCTCGATAGATGGCTAGGTGTCAAGCTAGCTGTCGAGCTTTAATGACAGGCACTTTTCAGCTTGAATCTTGGACAGACTTGCATGGCTTCAACACTTGATCTTGAAACAAAGTTTCTTGAAGTATTAAACACATCCTAGATATACCCAAATACGAGTAAAGTGCGCTTTGTCAAAGGATAAGCCAATTACATAAAATAGTGACATATGTTCCTAACAAGTGAATCACATATGTCCTAACACATCAAATTAAATACCTACAGCCATTTGTAATAAATATTTTGTTATTCATACTTCCTTTTTTATCATTTTATTTTATGAGCTAACTATGATGCTTAGCTTACTTAATTTAATGAACACCTTTTTAAGAAAGAAAACAAATAAAAATAGACCAAAATAACAAAAAAAAACATATGTTCTATTAGATAAAATTATAAATCTATAAGATTTAAACCACTAATAAATTAGTATTCTCTAGGTAATAAATAGAATACTATACATTACCATTTTACTTTCGAAGTATGACTAACACATAAAACTCAAAATACACGAAAAAATTATTGGGACATTAAAATTTCATAAGGCATTTTAGATATTGCAAAATGAAATATTCTAGGAATTAAAAGATTTTGTTAAGGTTTAACTAAGACAGTAACAGTAGGGACTATATACTTGCCTACAAAATATAATAGAGGAAATTATTTAACTTTAAAGTTGGGAGATGAAACTACCTCAAACATAAATGGGGAAAGTACTTTTTTCCATAATTTTTTTTGTTAGTAAAACTATGTGTTTTTTACTTTAACCAATCTGTTAAAAAAAAAAAAAAAGTCAGCCTAAGAAAACTGTTCGTAAAACTATGAATTGTGATTCAACAAATTGGCTAAACAATAAAAAAAAAAAGTCAGGAACACAATAAATGTCATGATATTTTCTCAATACCTTTATTTTAGCTATGGTGGGCCTTGCTATGATCTTTTATAATATTATTTTATAGTAATGCTACATTCACAATATTTTCACAACAAATCCTAGGTAATAAATTATTATTGGTTTTAAATTAGGTATGGGTGCTGTGGTTTTCTCCTTAGGAAAGGAGAGTACGCCTCGGCCGAGTGGACCGGGGCGGAGTAAAGATGGAGTTGCCACCTAGATTAGGTCTAGGAACCATAAATATAGCGCCCTTACATGGAAGAACTAACCTTACTACCAGAGTATGGGTTCGGAGTTTAGGCATGGAGATAGGAAGATGTTAGGCACTCAACCCCACCCGACCTATGGGTCGGCTTCCAGTCATTGTGTCTTATGTCTTAATCTCATTAAGGGCTCGTTCAATATTGTTATCTATACTCACACACACACTAGCATACATCTAGTAATCAACATGGCATTAATCATCCCAAAACCTTAACATTCATCTATCATGGCAACTCATATCAAACCAGTCCAAGGCAGCAAAACAACAAGATATCACAAGGGTAAAAACATAGACATGGCAACATTAAAGAAACATGTGATTGCATTCTAGACATTAAGAACACATCATCCAACCAAGCATGTTCAACTCATCATTAAATATATATCCAATGCATGTTCATGTGAATGCATGACTTACCTTATTGCATCTTAGCACCTATGCATCAATGAATAAACACATGAATGCATGTTCATGGTATTAAAGCAAGAAAAGAAAAGAAAACCCTAGTCTAGCATGTTAAAGGCAAACAAACAATTAAACAAAGGAACAGAGACTCAAAAATATAAAAAGGAGCCAAAACAGAGGTGTATGACACAAGGAAATAAAGAAAAAGAAGCAGAAAAACTTGGATTAGGGTTTCTGGGCTAAAGTATGTGTGCGCATACATAAGCCTGCGTACTCAGGCTATTTGTATGCATACGTATACTTCAAGCTTGCATGCACATATAGAATTATGCATGCACAGACATGCCCCCAAAAACCCTAACCTAGAAACTCATAAACACAAAAACAAAGCAGAAATGAAAACTAAGGAAACTAACGTCTTAACATCATTTAAAACATGAAAACTACATAAACCTAAACTAAACAAGCATATTAAAACATATATAACAAATAAATCAATTAAGAACAAAAGGAACAAAAGTTATAAAAGATCCAAATTAAGGGAGAACCATGAAGAGAGACTCACCTTGCATATGGAACACAACTTGGTTGATATTTAACCAACCCCTCAATGCCTACAACACAAAGATTAATTTGAGAGAAAAAGAAAATTAAATAATACAATAGTTTTTGATAATTACAAATCAAGAACAAGATTAGTTTTGAAAAAGATTTTAAGAAATCAAATTGGGAAAATAGTTTTGCCTTAGAACTAACTAAATAGAGGGTTTTAATTTGTAAAAAAATGTGCAAAGTTGTTGTGTGAGTGTTTTAGAAAAGAGAATTAGGGTTTTGGAAAAGATAGTGGCCAAAAAATCACTCTCTCTAGCTAGAGTTTTGATTTGAGACATAAGATGAGTATTTATAAGTTAAAATTAGGGTTTGGGGGGCTTTTAATGATTTTTGGACGTTCCCAAGGGTCTATGGGCTGGCCCACATCAAAGCATGATGTTTTGGGCCCTTAAAATGAAGTTTTAAAACCCAAAAAATCGGACTATCTAGTTAGCCCAACTTCAAATGGTTATAACTTACTCAATATAAGTTCAAATTAGGTAAAATATGTGTTCAAATTGAAGCCCAAGATGTCTAATTTCTAATGAAACAAACCTCATGCAAATATGCTTTGTGGATCAAAAGTTATGGTCAAAACAGTGAGCAAAGGTCATTTTTTAGTATCGATTTCAAAGCGGTTTGAGCACTTTCGAGTTGTGATTACTTCCAAACTATTGAGAACTCTTTAATTACCCTTGGTTGACATATGTCAAGGTCATCATTGGGACCGGGAACTTAAATTTATTAACGGGTACAAAATGTAGTGTCTACATTGGGACAACCAATTTAAACTATGCATTAAAAGAAACAACAAACAAAAAACCAATAGACGAAAATTGTGCATGAAATAGTGAATTTTTGCTCACCAAATTTGACTAAACCAAAAAAGAAGTCTAAGAACATAACAAAATGACACAATATTTTCACAATATCTTTATTTTCAGCCGTGGTAAGTTTCGATCTGATATATTATTATTTATTTTATAGAAATGTTATCTCCATAATATTTTCATAACAAATTATAAATGACAAGTTGTTACTGATTTTAAAATGGACCTATGACTGATATCACTTTTTTATCCATCAATAGTAGCTTACCTATGATTTGATGTGAAATTAATGTGAAAATGTTGTGGACTTAGCATTTTTTTATTTGATCTATAAAAAACTAATGCTATGTTTGGAAGTTTGGAGGGAGAGGAGAGTAGAGGAGAATGGTTATCATCCACCTTATTTGGATGTTTTTAAAATTAAGTAAGGGGAAGGGGAATAATTAGCATTTTCTTATTAGTTAGTGATTTTGTTAATATGGTAAGGGTAAATTTGGTAATTCATTTGGTCAAGCATTTCTATGCTTTACTCTCCCTCCAAATCTCTCAAATTTGGGGGAATTAAAATGAGGGGTTAGAAGTAATTAGAACCCCTCCAAACCCCTCCAAATTCCTCCCACTCCTCCCTTAAAAAACATCCAAATAAGGTAATTTAACTTACTCTCCCTCCCTCTACTCTACTCCCCTCTACTCCTCATCCATCCAAACAAGCTATAAGATCTCAACAATTGTGAAAATATTGTGATAACAACAAGTGTTAGAACATTTTTACAAAACATTTATTTTCAGTTGTGATTGGTCACTATCTCATATTTTATTATTTTATTTTGATCTATAAGAAATTAAAACCTTAATAATTGTGAAAATATTGTGAAATTTGTTGTGTCAGTATAACAATATATATATATATATGCCAACTCATATATATATTTTTACAAAAACGCACAAACCAATGACTGAAAAAAGAAAAAAAAAAAAAAAAAAAAAAAAAAAAAAAAAAAAAAAAACCAAAGAAGTGATGAATAGTACACATTGAGCATACTAAAAAATACTGTAGCTTTTACACATTCACACAACAAGTGTTACAACATGTTCACAAAACATTTATTTTCAGTCGTTGTAGGTCATCCCATATTTTATTATTTTATTTTGACCTATAAGAAATTGACACCTCAATAATTGTGAAAATATTATGAAATTTGTTGTGTTAGTATAACAATATATATTTATATATATATATATATATATGCCAACTCATAAGAATATTTAAAAGAAAAAAAGAAAGCAAAAACTGATGACTAAAAAAAAAAAAAAAACACTAGCTACTGTAGCTACAATGTCAATTGAACAAACCAGAAAAACACTGTAGCTACTGTAGTTACGCGCATTCACGCTTTTTATATATAAAATAAGCAAAACCAAAAAAAAGAAAAAAGAAAGAAAGAAATAGAAATGACAGGTATATATGATAGGTAGAAAAAGTGACCATGTGCTTCCTATCTATTGGACCTGTATCATTGTGAAGTGAGGGAATTGAAGTTTATATTAGTTTGTAGTACTGATTTTAGGATAGAATAAGAAAAAAGAAAAAGTTGATAACAACAGCCATTAAACTTTTGTGTCAATCCAAAGATTTCATAGAGTAAAAATTTAAGTACTGATTTTATGAAAGAAAAAAAAAATTCAACTTCAATTAAGCTTTTGTATCAAACTAAAGATTTGATAAAGAGTAAAAGTTCAAGTACTACTTTTGTGAAAGAAAAAATTGTTCTCTCTCTCTCTCTCACTAGCTCTCGAACCCAGGTCTTGGTACTTGTTATAAGTATTCAAGCCATTGAGACACTACAAGAGCGGGTAAAATTAAAGTGAATTAAAAAAAAAGGTATTATTTCTATTCAAAGATTTGATAAATCAGGGGGGAAAAGTTGATATAAACATAATATCCACTTAGTCCAACCATTGCTTAGTAGTCTGAGTTGTTGTTTATATCTAAAATATAACTGCAATTTGGTGCAACAACTTGGAAATTGAACATAATACCCACTTAGTCCAACCATTGCTTCTAGATCCAATTTCTATTATATAGTCTATAATATAAAGTGTAACCCATCCTCAGTAAATTTGAAGCAAATTGTAATCTCAAATCTAGGAAAAAAAATCTTATCTTGAACGGTCGAACTTTGTAAGTAACTTTGTATGTTTTATAAGTAAATAATTTCATATAGGGCAAAAAAAAATAAAAAAATAAAAAATCCGATAAATAACTTTTTAATATGAAAATTTACGTGATTATGTCATTTCTTTAACTATATAATATCTGTATGTCAAACCTGAAAATTACTACCCTACCAAAATATAATAAAGTTAGTTGAGATTAGTCTGTGGGATCCTTTACCCACTCCCTTTGAAAAGACTAATCCAAACATCAAAATACAGAGAGGCCTCACAATTGCAAATCAAATCCTATTACCAGAACAATAGACTTGGATAAAAACTTTACACGCACACTCTTACACACCCATTTTTAGAACTGAAATAGTGAGTCAAAGACAAGATTTTACTTTGTCATATCTTTAGCTCATGATTTCAGTTAAAAAAAAATAATAGCGTGCAACAGTGTATGTAACAAACACGACTCATTCTGCCTTTTCTGTTCTCTATCATCATCAACAATAATTCAACGTGGTGAGATCCAATCAACCGGAAGGCATGGTGGAAGACATCTAGCTAAGGCTTACCGTGAAATCTTTGAATCGTTTTAGGTGTGTAAAAAAGTCATGGTCTACTTGTAAGTGCCATCTCGCATGCATGTGGTTCATACCCCCATGGGAGTACGCCTCAACTGAATGAACTAGAGGTGGAATTTGGGACTCGCCATCTAGTTTAGGTCCAGAAAACAAATTGTTCCTCTTGGACCACTTCACCAAACATTGGGTTCAAAGTTAGAGTACAGCTTGAGAAGGTGTTAGATATCCAAAACCTTCTGGCTCGTGGGTCGGCCTCCAGTATATGTTGTTATGTTATATTTAATTAAACATGCTATTGAGTGAGCCCTAATCCATAACCCTAATCACACAACATGCATTTAATTAATAAGAAAACACTCAACACATTAAATATTACGTCACAACACATAAGTAAACAAATTAAAACACAAATCAAACGTATATTATTAAAAATGAAAAATAAGAATTAATTAAACACATAAGGAAGTATCTCAAATTAAACTTAACATGGCAAAATTTACTAAAATAATTCGAAAAACAATTAAACATAATTAATTGACCTAAATTAGAGAATTCAAAGTCAAACAAATCACAAAACACATGGAATTTAATTAAATAAATAAATAAATAAAATTTTCCAAGTCTAGGTTCAAAGTGCGTATGCATACTCAACCATGTGTACACAGGGTTGAAACCCTGCATACCCAGCATTCACACACAATTATCTAGAAAAATCACATTTTCATATTACAACAACAAAAATATAGCATATGAATCAATGTAACAAGGACAAGAAAATACTAAGAACTGACTATCACTATCCCATAGATTTGATTAACAAAATAAAGATCATAATGATCAAACAAAACACATGTGAACACTTCTACATGTTATAACAAAGTATCTTGAAATCGAAGAACATAAACAATGGGAAACATAAAGAAAACACTTAAAATAAAGCAAAATCAGGCCACAGTTAGATTAATACATGTTATAAGAGTTATAAATATCAAAGAAATCATATGGGAACACTATGTAGCAAAGGAAGAAACCATAGAAAGAAAACTCACCTTGCAAAAGAATCACAAATTTGAGGATATTTAACCAACTCCTTAGTGCCTACAACACAAAGATTATATGGAGATAACAAACAGAATTAAATAACACAATAGAACTTAGTAATCACAAGTCAAGATTAATTAGAACACTAGTTTCTGCCTTAGAAAAACTTCTAGAGAGAGCTAGGTTTGTAAAAATAAAAAAATGTGTTGTGTGAGTTTAGAAAAGATCAATTAGGGTTTAGAAAATTAAGATGGAGACCAAAAACAAACTCTTTCTAGCTAGGGTTAGAATTGGAGGCATAAGATTGGTATTTATACAAGTAAACTAGGGATTTCCAAAACTGTTTAGAGGCTTTTGAAAGATCTCAGGGGTTTGGAAGGCGGCCCAACCTAAACAAATGAAGCTTTAGGGCCCTAAATATAAAAATACAAGTTTATGAAACTATACTTGCATTCGCGGGGTACATGTACGCCCTCAAAGATGCGTGCACATGCTCACCAGAAAAGCCCTAATTTTGAGTACACTGTTGGCCTAAGGGAAGTGAGTGTCATTTCTTAAGGTATTTTGCGGTGGAATTTCATTCTTCCAAAACTTAAGGGAGTTTGTGTCAAAATTTATAATTAAAAAAAAAAAAAATTGATACATGACACAAAATTATACTACAATTGAAAATTAATTTTGATTGATTTTGATTCCATTTATGCTTCTCATTTATTCAATATCTTCATTCTAGAGAAACTGTAGTCCTTCGGTCTTGTAATACATGAAAGTGCCAGGCAACTAATTATTCAAATTGTAATTTGGCTTTGGTTAAAGTAAATGACACTATATGGTGGAGTTGGTTGGTTTTTGCTTGATTTGCTAGGTTGTGAGATTAAGAAATTGTTTTCATTTTACTATGAAACAAACACTTGAAAATGATTTATTGTCATTTTCAGGTTTGTAACCTGTAATATGAAAATGTTTTTAGTAAAATATTTTACTTCAAAGTAAACAGATTGCAAATGCCAAATTTTTTTCTCTGAATTGTAAATGCATTAGTGGGTTTGTTTCCAGTTTATATTGGCTCTGTAGAGTAGGTTGACTACTATTGTGTTGAGATATTTTCAATCAATAAAATAATATCTGATTCATATAAATAAATATATATATATATTAAAAAAAGAAAAAAAAATTTAAAATTTGATCCTTATCTTCACTCCTCAAGCTCAGTGCTGCCAAAGATTTTTTAAAACTAAAATACACTTTTGATCCTTACATTATCTACATAAAGTTGAAAAATTGTAAAAAAAAAAATTAAAAAATTAAAAAATTAAGGGATTTAGACAACTAAGCATAACAGGATATGCGCAAATTCAAGCCACGTATCATATATTTTTAACAGAACGTGTACAAACTCAAGCCACGTATTGTAACACTTTGTTTGAACTTGGTTTTGCGGTAATACAATCATGGGCAAATTATACTTTTTCACCTAAATTATAACCCTAATCCCGATTACACCTAGGGTGTCAATGTTCAACCCAACTCACAAACTCGACATGAACCCGACATGGGTTTTTTACGGGTTAGAGTTGGGCCTTAATGGGTTTGGGTCATAAACGGGTCGACCTAAAAGCAACACAATAAGAAATGTGTTATAAGTGGGTCAACTCGCGTAACCCGCAATAGACACGTTTGATATGCCAATTTATTTGTGTCAACCTAAAATGACCTACTTAACACAACCATTTTAACTCGTATAACAAATAAATATTCATTTTATTTTAGATTTATCAAATACCTTTTATATCCAACATTTATTTTTTTTAAAGAAAAGTGAGTAATTACAAAACTTATAAGGGATATAAATGGAAATTGAAACTTTACAAATCCTAGATCTTTAAACCCTACAAACCCTAAATCTCTAAACTTTCTTATAAATATCTAATTTTATTTTTTTATTTCAGTTGTACTACTCACTCTACTATCTTATAAACTCACGCCCAATTCTCAAACTCAAAGTTTCAAACTGGTAATTCCTCTCTCTTTCTCTCTCTAATGTGTTTAGTGAGTTTTAGAATTGAAAAAAAAAAAAAAAAAAAAAAAAAAAAAAAAAACCTTTTTCTTGGTGTTTCAAAATTCTATAGTAATTTTTTCTACTTAATGTTTTTGTTCTATAAACTTTGAACCCATGTGCCATTATTAATATATGAGATATATTAATTGTTGGTTAAGGCCATGGTTGTAGCTTTTGTCTTGTGCCATGTGTGTGTGTGTGTGTGTTTTTTTTTTTTTTTTTTTTTGGGTTGTTTTAGTGTTGGACACCGTCTACATATCTTTTAAGTGGGTTTATTGAGATAGTTTATAAACTAGATTTGATGGGTATTGCTTTTAAAACTGTTGAGGCATGATCATATATATATATATATATATTTGGCATAGAACTTGAACAAATGAAATTGAATGAGCTTGTGGAAGATGTTATGAATTTGGACATCAACAAAGAATCTATAGATGATAATCGTAGTCATAGTCAAGATTAGTTTACTGTTTGCTCCAATTCTTTCAATATCGATACTTAGCATTTGGCGGGTTCTAAGGATATTATATTTTTGTTGAATTATGTTATAATTTCATTTTTGTTAAACTATGTTATTTTGAATTTAGGTTGAAGTATATGCACTTCTTTTAAAGTGTGAAGAACTTATTTCTAGATGAATGTTATATTTTTGTTGAACTATATTATTTTGAATGTGGGTTGAAGACTTGAAGTATATGTACTGTTTTTGGGATGAAAAAAAAAATTTATTTCTAGATGGAAGTTATATTTAATATTATGTAGGTGGAAATGGGTTGTGTTACATTCGTGTCAACCCAACCCAACACGACTCGTTTATTAAGTGTGTTAAATGGGTTGGGTCAGGTCAACCCGTCTTATTAACAGGTCAGGTTAGGATTGAAAGATCATAACATGATTATTAAATGAGTCGGGTTAGAGTTGAACTATTTAGTCAAATACTCCTACTTCAACACGACACGAACCCGACACGCTAACCCGAATTGACACCCTGGAGATGACTGCTATGATATCCAAACAAATCCTTCAATTAATCATTGCCAATCCTAGACCACTTCTGTCAATTAGGTTCATGGCATGACTTAAATGCTAACTTTATCAAGAATTGGAGGTGTTTTTTTTTTTTTTAGTGTTCTAAAGATTATTAAACTCAGTGAAACACTGTATAAAGGACTGCCTTTATATAAGTAAACACACTTTAGCACAAATATAGTACCATGGAAATAAGACCCATTAGATCAGACTTAGATTCTAACGTACACTAACCATTAGTAAGTAAAACATTGCTCTCTCTCACACGCACACATATATATGGGGGATCTATGTGGATAATTCTTATACATATGGGATCTATGTTGTAGGACTTCCATTAAGATGAGTTTGGTACTTTCACAAATTGCACTAGACAGTTTTTGCAATATTTGTTGCTTCTCCCACAGCAGCACAGAGATACTCTTCAAACCACAGTAAAATATTCAATCAATTTAAGAAAGTTTTTATAGGAAAAGAAAAAAAAAATTAATATTTTTACAATATTTTCAATTTCTCATATAAAAAAATTTCTAAAATAGTTTTATTAGCATTTGCCCTAAAGACACCCATTAACATAACTCATATTATATTATATTATTATTCACCTATGCTAATCGGCAAAGGTGATTAATGATTTTTAAATTGTTTTTACTTTACTTTTTCATTTCAATATCTTTTAATAATAATGACATTGTTAAATTATGCAAAAAATTGGGATAAGAATTGTTATAATTCCTATAAATTTGTGAAAATTTGGGTATTCGCTTGACAAATTTATTGAGAAATACACTACTCGTAAAATGCGAGAATTTGAACTCCAATTTTCAGGTAGGAAATGTCTATTTTTGTATATTTGAGAATTATTACTGTTACATTTATATTCAATCTGTCACCATTTCTTTCTGAAACTAATTAATTTGATCTTTCACTATTTCTTTCTTAAAACTAATTAATTCAATTTTTCACTATTTCTTTCTTAGAACTAATTATAAATAAATAATTTTAAAACAAAATATTTATTCATGATTCAAATAAGATGTTCATTAATGTCCATTAGTATTGTTGTCATTTAAAAACCTTATTCATAGTTAATGGTTAACAATTAATTATTTAGGAAGAATACATTAAACAATTCAATTTTGTATTTTCAAACATGATGTTTTCTATAACATATGATAAATTCAAATAATAACAATATCCACTTATAGTTAGTGGATTTTAAGGGTTAGTGGGTGCGAGCTAATAATCAAGTGGCCATGAGCAGGGGCAGAGCCAAGGGGAGCGAGAGGGGCTGGCTCCTCAAAAAATGACTTTTAAATGAAACAACTTTAACTCTTTAAGGTCTTGCCCCTCCTGACATGAGAAAAGAAAAAACAAAGAGGCATTGCCACAATAACCAATCTGTACCACTCACATAAGGAAAAAGCCAAAAACCTATACTACTTAATCAATAAGCCTAGCACCTAAGAAAAAGACACCAGCTCTCACTTCTTGAAAGCCACTGTCACACGTGATTTCACCACACCACACCATTCCCACTGCTCTTTTATATTTTCTGCCTATTCCTTTTTTTTTTTTTTGCCTTTCATATCAGCCCCAACAACTCAATCAATGGGCCCCATATTAATATTATACACAATATAATATAATAATAATAAGTAATATTAGAGACACAATAAAATGTTATAACAGTTATAGTTGTTTACAGTTGTTTATTTATTTATTATTAATATTGATTGATTTTCTTTAGGCTTTTTTTTTTATTGTCTTTTAATTTTGCCTCCCTAAACTAAAATTCAGACTCTGCCACTGCCCATGAGGTTCATGATTTTGCTAGGAATGTGATTGCAACTATGTGCGACAAAAGCTGGGCGATTGGAGATTACAAAAGTTTGTGCGAAAGATCTAGTACATGATTTTGCTAGGAATGCGTATGAAAAACCATCTCTTTTATTATTATTTTTATATAAAATAGAAATTTTACTTTGAATGTATATGTGTGTGAAGTTTTCTCTTCTTTGGTAGACTTGAACCACAATAATCCTTGCCTCTCTCACCTCACAAGAACTTTGTACTTGTGAAGTGACCATCATGCCAAGGGTGCACAATAGTGTATGAAAAAACATTTCTATATTTCAAGAGATTACAATATTTTCATAACAAATTGTAAGCGGTAAATTGTTTTTAGTTCTAAATTTATAATTTAAACCCACCACTGACATTATTTAAGTGAAAATGTTGTAGATGTAATATTTTCCATATTTTAAATCCAATTCATTTCTTCCACTTCATTATATATATATATATATATATATGTGTGTGTGTGTGTGTGCGCACGCGCGTGTGTGTGTCATTTATAGTATCATATAATTTAAAATTTAAAATGTTGTGACAATCTATATACATATAATGGTAAAGTTTAATTTGTACGATGAATTATATGAAATGGGTTGCCTTGAAATGGATTTGATTGTGGTTATATATGTGACAAAGGCTTAGTGATTGGCGCTTGGAGATAACAATAGCTTATGCAAAGCTCCGGACCATGAGCTCGATCTATTGGTCTTCAAAATGTTATGGTTAGAAGAGTTTATGACTTCTTAGTGTCTTTTGCTCAATTCAGGGAACCCATGCTATTCTTCTCTTGTGATTATGCTTGGTGATATTAGATGGGAAACCAATCAGTTTAGTGAGGATTCTTTTAATTATTGTGAGTTTAAAATGATAAATTTTGATATTTAAAATATATAAGTATAAAATTCAAATTGCTTACGTGTTCTTTTTTTTTTTTTTTTCAAATTGTTAATTGTATTGACTGGTTAATTTTAATCACATATTCACATTGGTGGGAATCTAAAAATATAAAATTTTATGGACTAGAATCGACAATAACTGTAAATTCAAATAATGAAATATATTTTAGTTTTTTTTTTTTTTTTTTGATAGGAAGACTGAAACTTTTATTACGTAAAGGATAAGTATATAGCATCTTGGAGTACTAGAGAGTCAATCAGTGGCGACGCCACTCAGAGTCCAGGGTGTTCCTAGGAACACCCTGACTTGAAAAAAAAAAAAAAATTCTATATAATAATTTAAATTTTTTTATTTGTTTGCCCTTAAAAAAAAAATAAGAACACCCTCCAGCAATATTAGGAACACCCTCAAAATTTTTATGCCAAACAAATTTTGAACTAAAATAAAAATTGTAACAGAGAATCTGAGAAGAAAAAAAAGCCAAAAATCATCAGCTTTTGTCGTCACAGCCAAAAACCTGTTGTAAGGAAAAAAAAAAGAACCAGAGAAGAAGAAAAGTTCCTCAAAAAAGAAAAAAGAAAAAGAAGAAGAACACAACGAAAACGAAGCAGGATCTGCGCCTAGTTGAAGCAGCAGCCAACAGGTTGCCCACACAGTCACCGATCACGCTTTCGTCTTCTGCTGCTGCTTCTTCTTCTTTTTTTCTTCTTTCTTTTTTCCGTTGATGGAGCTCTGTAATTTCCTCTTTTTTACTGAACAGTGAATACTACTGCTATGTGTTTCTCTTTCTTTCTTTAAACTTTTGTTTTTTTACTCCTTTTGAATTCCTAAGTCCCTCACGTGCTAGCATTGGAAATGAAGAAAGGTTTTAATTTTTTAATAAAAGCAAAAAAATTTCAGCCATTAGATTTAGATCATTTTTTCAGCTGCCCAACATGATGTGACATGCATTGCTAGTTAGTGTACTGTCGAAGAAAAACGAAGGCTTCAAGTGTATCATCATATCAATTCACAACTAATGTCTAATGGGCTATTTATGTTGGACCCAAAGAACCTAACAATTTCAACAACTTCGGTTTTCTTTTAAGTTAAATCACAAGGCCCAATGTTTCTTTGTTTAGCCCAAAAAGCATTTCCATTACATGTGCAAAATATGAAATTGCTAAAAGTATGTTGAGAAATTGCTAAACAACAATTACTAATTTAATAATTAATGAAACAACAATACAACAAATTATAGTTTATAAAAGACAAACAAATTTATGAAACAACTAAATAACAATAATTAATCATTTTATTGATATTTCAAATGAATTTATAGTTTATTGTACAGGTACCTTTGTTCATTTCTTTTCTTTTCATTTTTTTTTTCCTTTTAAAGTTTTTCGGTATACAGAATGCAAATTTGTTTTGGTTTTAAGAATTTTTTTTTTAAGCACAAACTTCATTTGTTTTGGTTTTAAGAACTTTTTTTTTTTAAGCACAAACTTCATGCTGGCCAAATTTTGAATTTCGGCCGGTATTTACCGAAACGTCCCGAAATAGACTAAAATTACCCAAAAATTTTTCAAAGTGGAATAGGAACACCCTGGACAAAATTCTTGGAGTCGCCACTGGAGTCAATTATTGGTGGACTTTCCACCAACCAAGTTACAAAACTATGGATACTCTTTGCATGTTGTGCTAAGATATGTGCGAATTTATTTCCTTGCCGCCTCACATGTTCGCGTCGGAACTCATGCAACTTTTGCTAGATGCTCTCAAGGACGTCAATCAGTGTAGCTGGTGGAATGGTGGAGCCCGACAGAGCAGTGAAAATCACGTGGGAGTCAGTTTCAAAAATAACTTCTCGTACGCCAACATCCCATTCAAACGAAACCGCTACGTCCATCGCCTTTGCTTCAGCCTCCAAGGGACCCAACGGCAAGTGCAAATGCTGACTGAGAGCTGCGATGACCGTTCCTGCATGGTCCCGAATCACTGTACCGATGCCCACTGTGCCGAGATTCTTGAAGATAGCTGCGTAATGTCGTATAGTTGAGAGCCGGTGAAGCACGGCAACGTGAAGCCGCCAACTTTGACAACATGTGCAACGCAAGTCTAGCAACAACCACGTGGATAATGTAATGACAAATATGAGAGGTGGAGAACTCCTAGTCGCTCCACTGAAGCGCGTGGAAAACACTTCGCATCGCCCCTCGATCGATTGCAAACAAATTATTGAGGGAAACATAAAAGTCGTTGTTTCGAAGAAGGATTACAAAAAAAAATTCAAAGCATTTAAACTCAGCACTAAATATAGTCAAAATACAATGAATCTTTTGGCTTTGACAGGTGAGGTAGGGTCACCTTCTGGATGACTCGACATCATAGAAAAGATTATCCACACTTGCTGATAAGCTTCGAGATTTGCTGTAATACTATGTTTGGTTGAATAGAAGAAAAAGAAGAGAAAATTAAATATATACTGAAAGAGAAAGAAAAGATAATGGGAAAAGAAAATATATGTTCGGATGTGAAGAGAAGAGAATAGATGGGAACAAATATATTTTACACTTTTATTTTTTTTTAAATTATAAAATAGTAGGAATATAAAAGTAATTTTACAAAAAAATCCAAACTTTTAAAGAGTATTAGAGTAATTTTGTAATTGAAAAAAAAAGGTGAATTCACAAAAACCTTTTCCATTCCTCTCTTTTTATTTTCTTATTTTTATTTTTGAGAAAACAAGAAATCTTTTTTTTTTTTCTCCTTTCTTCCTCTTCCATGCAACCAAACATAACCTTAGAGAAAATTGACGGTGATAGAATGAAAAAATGAATGAGTAGCGGAATTTTTACTTTGTTTTTATATAAAATTTATTATGAAAATGGTCTTTCTCAAAGGGGCAAACACCCTTTGTCATATAGTATTTACTTTTCGTAAAAGTTTAATTTTCTTTGATTTAGGCACATGAATTGTAGCCCACCTGGCGGTAGACGGGTTTAGATGAGAAGATTGAACATGTTTCACAATTCACACGATTGGTCTCGGGATTAGAGAATCAAAATGATTAGAGGCCTCAATATTCTCAGCCAAACCATTTTTTTTTTTTTTAATTTTTGTTAACCAGGTGCATTCACGTATTAGTTAAAGAAGAATTTAATGGATTTTACTATATTAAAAAACAACAAAAATAAATAAATACAGTTTCAACAAACTCATGTGTGATGATTTCTAAAAATAAAATAAAAAAGCTAATTGATTATAATAGAAAAAAAAAAAAAAAAAAGCTTAACTAGTGTCTTCTGGCACTCATTAACATATTTATAGAGTTTAAGGTCATTTTAATTTTGCCTCTTAAATTTATAAAATTTTAATATGCTCACAAAATAAATTTTAAAAAGAGAAATATCTCTCACATGATCTAAAAATTATCTCT